>JAZKJV010004637.1:0-43425 GCA_037367405.1 Ottelia alismoides | reverse complement strand
TCTTTACAATTGAATGGGGGATGAGCTAGAAGAAGTAGGAAAAGAAGTGGGAATGGACTAGTGTAGTCTTCATTCCCTTGTGATGCTTGGTTAGTGTAACTGGGCCTTCACCAAGAAGCAGGCTTTTTTCTGAAGCTTTAAATTTTTTGTGGAATTTTTAGTATACGCTTCTTCTTTGGATATTTTCTTGACTTTGTATTGCTATGCATTCTTGTTTGTACCCTGGCGAATATAGCATCTTTTGTTCCACCCATTTTTTAGGTCTTGAAAAAAGTAACGTCAGTAGACCTTTCATCATCCGAGAATTGTCTCAATCCAGTCTTTAGCCTTTAGATATCATTGTTACCAAAAGAAGTGGGTTAGAGTACCAGTTTTGGCAATCCCCAAGAATGGTTCTTGAGCCACCCTTGACAAATTAGCCTAGCATTGTCCCGACTTAGACTCCAAGATTTTTTCATCAATCCATCTAGGTTGAGTTAAGTGTCAAGTGTAAGGTTTCTAATCAAGCCAATGTATCAAGAGTCTTACAGATGATTTGAAGGATTATATTTAGACATATTGAATCAACTCATGGACATAGTCTTATAGAACCTAAAGATTTAAGTCAAGGCGGCCTGAAGTATCCCCAATTCCAGCCCTTAGTGGGTTCCTCTAAAATTAGGTGCATTAAGGTCTATATCAAGATCCAATCTTCAGACTTTATGTTGACTTGTTGACGAGTCCTAAAAACCCTACTTAATTTATCGATTTTGTGTTGTAGTATTCATGCAATCAGAATTTGTCAAAATGACCACTTAAGTAATTTTAGCAATTAAAGAAAGCGAACAATTTATTTATTTTACTTTGGTAAGTCCCATGATCGAACTTAGAGAGGTAATATGAGGGTATAAGATTAACAATTAAATAATCTAAGAAATTTAGGTATTTAGAGAGATGAAGACAATTTATTTTTGGTATTTTTATCTTTCTCAACTTTTTATGGAATTGAATTTAAAAAAGATGTAATTAATTCAAAAAAATATGATGCATGGATTTTACAAAAAATTTAATGCAAGAAAATAATGTTATGTTATGTGGTGAAAAATAAATAAATGTGATTTTTAAATGATGCAATAATATGATGTAAAATGATGAATGTAGCAGATGATAAAGGAGCAGTCAAACCAAGTCAAGCCACCAATTGATTAGCACATATCTCAATAATTATAACAAATAATTATCTAATTAAGCACTACATAATTTCCCGAAACAAACCCCCCAAATTCAAGGCACAAGTTAATGAGCAAAAGAATCAATTACCAGAATAAGTGCATGTTCAATAATGACAAAGTAAATCTCCAATTTAATGATATAAAAAGAATGTCTTAGAAGATGGAATTCGAGTTTTAGATGAAAGAGCATGAAATAACTATCAAAATGACACCAAGAATGCAAAAATCCGATGTACGGTTCTTAAGATATGAGTCACTGAAGTTCCGAGACTTGAATGTAATAAAAATAACTAGAATATTGCAAGCATACCCTTCTGACGAACTATTTTACAATTTCCAAAAGTCCCTCAGTCTTCTTGCAATTTACCCCTAGCGAGGGTGTTTATGGAATTCGTTGGATTTGTAGGGGCATGGGCATAATTTTTACCCTCCCCACGTGCCTCGCACGTGAGGTCTAGTAGGTAGGGTCTTCTTTGTTATATTTTGGAACTGGGGGAGTAATTTCTCGCCGCACGTTGAGCATGTGAGGTAGAGAAGGCTCGGACGTCGGTTCCGTACCCCACCTCCACGTGGTTCCTTCTAGAAGCTTTAGTTCGGCCGAGGATTCTTGGCTCGACGGAGGTCTGGGATGATGTTCAGCCGTTGGATGAGAATTGATCCAAGGGCACATATACTTCAGGCATGATATGAGGGCTTTTCTTGGCTCGGTTGTGGCGATGGTGGTACTGTGGTGAAGATGTGGCACACTGATGGTTGGCGACCGGTCGATGGGCGGAGAAGTCCGATGGACGGTGGAGTCGAAGTAAGAAGGTGAGGCAGAGGGTGGTCCATGCGATGGTGAAAGGAGCTTGAGGATAGAAGGTCACAAGGGAGAAGGGAAGTGATGAGAGAGAAGATGGGTGTGGAATGATTCGTTGAGGTTAGGTACGGTGCTGTGAATCGCAAAAAGAGCAGAGAAGAAGAATGAGGAAGGAGGTCGGGGATAACTTCGCTTGAATATGGTGGAGTGACTAAAGCCTACTTCTCTTGTTCTCATCTTGAGCCGTGGCAATGTGCTGCGAGACTCGACTACACACGAACTGGGAAGCAGCAAGGTCAAAATGACCTTGTATCTCGCGGGAGGGTCCTTGCCAAAGTGGGGCGCCTCTGTCACTAGCTTCTCCTCCGGCTTGCTCTCTTGCTGTAAATAATGGTAGATATGGCAGATGAATTGGTTGGGTATTGATTGTGGATTAAATAGTGATAAAGGTTGTTGGAGGGGATAAGGACGTTGAATATGGCTGGGGGTTGCTGAGATTATCGGGCTGGTCAGGAGAAGGAATAACGACGGTGGGAACGAGGGGATTCTGTGAATTGTGTAGGAGAAAGTATAGAGAGAGAGGGGTTCTGTCATTGGGGTCTGCCAATGGAGAAAGGTTGGTTAGGGCGATCGAGAAGGCGTAATGGAGAGGGGATAAAGTTCGGTGGCCGGAGATTTAGGATAAGGAGTTGACTGGAAGGGGACAAAGGGGAGTGAGAAGAGGGAGAACTAGGTGCGGTAGAGTGGCTCGACACAACAGCTGGGGATCAGCGGAGGGCATCGCAACAGGGTAGAGGCACGACATAGAGTGGAGGAGGGCACTGGGGAAGAAGACCCTCACATGCGTGGCACACGAGGAGGGGGAAAGAGGTGCCATGTGACACGCGGGGGATGCGACAACGTGACAGTGATAAAATTAAATAAAATTGAAATGTAAAAATTTAAAAAATAAAAATAAATAATAAATAAATAAAGTAAAAATAAATAAATAAGAAATAATAATATATAAATAATAAAATAAATAGATAAATAAAAAGAAATAAAAAGAAACTAAAAGAAAAGAAAAGAAAAGAAAAAGGGATGCCATGTGGCGGCTCCAAGGGCCATCACGTACAGAAATTTAATCTAAAACTCTAAAAATATGTCGTTCCCCAGCAATGATGCCATCTGATGATCTTGTATTCCTACCTCTTTAATAGTCGTCAATTGTAGTATAGGAGGCAGAAAACAATCATAAAAACCCACAAATCTTGAATATTGTGGAATAGTTTTTACTTGTAAGTATACCGAGGTCGAAGTCAGGGAACAATGTATTTTTAATTACATGATTTTAAATTAATTTGAATAATTAATTAATTACTATTTTAATCTCCGTGCCATAAAATAAAGTAAAAAATAAAAGGGATGAAAGGCAATGATGAAAATGCAAGCCAAAAGAAACAGAGAAGATGATGAAGTACGTGATCTGTGATCCATAATTTTAGTCCAAAAAAGAAGATCAATTAACTCCTTAAAAGAAATCACATATCAAAGATGAATTCAAGAAATATTTATCAATTGATTATCAAGCTACAAGATAAAAGATTTATCCATGAATAATTATGTAAATAATGAGATCACGTGATGATTTTTATCTAAGAATAGTTGACCTCGAGATTTCCTGTAAATTACTCCTAAAAAATAATAGACTTTAATCACATCAAATAACGGGGAATCAAATTTGCCTCTACGACAAATCAAATTCCTTAAAAATAATAGTAAACAATTACAAGATAAATCAACTTAAAATTCCTCAAATAAAATATCAAGGAAATGTATCAGTCCCTCCTCCTCATGTATGACCCTACAAAGATTAATCCCTTATCAATATCCACAAGGAAACTAATCTAGCAAAATATCCTCAATCGAGTCCCTATAAAATAAATCTATAAAATATCATTAATCTTTAAAAAAAATCAATCTACAGAGATCACTAGACACTTCAAATATTAATCATCAATAAAATGCATCTAATCTGTTCACAAAATATCTGAATGATAGAGCACATAAAAAGCTTCAAAATGTCATATTATACTCTGAGCATGGACTTCATATAAAAAGATATGATAAAATGAAATTTTGGGGACTATAATGCAATAAAAATAAATATTTTCTTCTCAAATTAGTCCTTGGAGGGATTTGTCTATAATTTACGAAACTTGCTTGGGTGTAGATGCAATTTTCCCATGCACGCAAGCATTGGCCACGTGATTCTGTTGAGTGGGGGCTTTCTTGCAAATTTGGAGGAAGGCAGGGGGCCCTCTACAATTTTCCCATCACGAGCGATACACGTGGCGTATGAGGCTCGGGGGGGGGGGGGTGGATCTACTGATCCAACGACTATCTGGCATGGTGGTGGGGAGGATCTGAGGCGGCGGTGTAGGCCGAGGCGCGATGTAGGGCGATTGGAGGAAGCGGAGGAAGGTCAGTGGTGTGCATCATCGGTGAGGCAGAGGAAGCCGATCCCTTGATCGACACACGTCCCGAGGGTGATGACCGGGCCGAGCTGGGCTGCCTAGAGGCGATGCGTCAGTCGGAGCAGCAGGGCAACTCGATGGAGGCCGATGTAATGATGAGGATGGATGAGCGAAGGCATGATGGACGAGGGTCGGCGAGGTGGAGCGATTTGGGGAAGGGGAAGAAATGAAGAAATAGAAAAGTAAGTCGAGAAAGCAGAAGGAATCGAAGAAAGGAGAAGAACTGAGGAAAAGATAAGGATCGAGGACAAGAATGAGAGATTTACATGCAATTGGATGGAGGAATGCATGGGAAAGGATCTGGAGGTCCTTGATCTTCGCTCGACACCTCGACGAGGGTGGAGCTCAACAACATGCTAGATGGTTGCGGCAAGACGCTGTCACCATCTTGGATCTCAGTGTCAAAGAGTCGTCGTTTTTGCTCGATGAGGCGTTCCTCATAGGAGGGTTCTCTCTCTAATTGGTAGATGCTAGATGACGGTGCGGTAGTGGGGCTCTTATAGGAGGAAGGAGAGAGGAGGGTAACAGATGGGGAGGAGTAATAGTGGTGGTAGTTACGCGGAGGAGGGGAGGAGGCGACAACATGCATTGCGGCAGGTGGACAAGCGAACGGCTGGGAAGGGTGAGGATGAAGGTCACATACGCAACATGTGCTTGGGAGGAGGGAGATGGTACGTGCCACACATGTGCTAGGGAGAGAAGGAGGAGAGGTCACGTGCGGCGCACGTGACATGGAGTAAGGAAGTGAAGAGAGAGAGAGAGGAATAGAGGGAAAGAAATGAGAGAAGAAAAGATAATAAAATAAAAAATTAAAAAATAAATAAAAGTTAACAAATAAAATAATAAATAATAAAAAACTAAAAAGTAAAAAAATATAATATAATATAATATAATATAAAAAATTAAATAAGAAGATATATAAAAAATAAATGTAAATGAAGTCAAAAGAAAATATGGTAAACATGAAATTTGCCCGTCTCGACGAGATCTACAACTTTTGTGAAGGATCCGAAATCAAAAGAGTCATTTGTACCAAACGTATTTTTGGAGGTATTCTATAAATAATAAAATACCAAAAATTTGCATTTTATTTTTTTGTATTTTTAATTGGATTTTTCATTAGTGAATTAATTTATATACACTACATAAATAATTAATCTATTTTTTGTAGATTTTTTTATAGGTTAGAAAATTGTAAAATAAAAACAACAAAGATAAAATATGCTCAAAATATAGAATGTCATATTTTTGTATTTTCTCTTATTTCTTTTGATTTTTATAGGTTTTATTTCCTTATGTTAAGTTAGCTAATTAATCAAAGATTATAATTAAGAAAAATTAGGTCAAAATACTTTATTTTTGTACGTAAAGTAATAGGCTCAATCTATGTTAAAAATAAGGTTATTTAATTACAGAATTTAACCTTAATTTCTTTGCAGTTAGCGAATGTTAATAAATCAAATTTAGGGAAATTTTTAGTGATTTATTAAGGTGATTTTGCTAAGATGTTCATATAAAGTAGATGAATCATGGATTCATCAAGCACGATACATTCTTGTTCATTGTTGATTCAATACATGTGGTTACCAAGAAGAACTTCAAGTCACAACATCAACTAAGTCAGATGAGGCGCTCAAAAACATTTTTGATTAGTTGATCTTTTTCTTCTTTTCTTATTTTCTTATTATCGATTTCAATTATCTCATTCTTTAGAAGTTGCACTCATCCCATTCATCATTGTTGTACTTAGGATATGTTTCATCCTAAGTATAGGGGGATGAGTGTATTCAGGTGTTCATTCTTTGATCCCTCGCATGTCTCCTCAACTTTTGCTATTCTATCTATACTTAGGGGTATTTTACCATAAGTATAGGGGGAGATAGGCCGAGCCTATGATTTTATTCATTACCACCCTCGTCCCTCCCTACTTTGTACACAATCTGTTATACTTAGGATATTTATCCTAAATATAGGGGTGACGATTGAGTTCTCTTCATTATTCAGTTATTGTAGTATAGACTTTTCTATACTTAGCACGAGTTATGTCTTCCTTTTTCTCTCCAACCTATGAGGACATAGCTCAAGCTAAATATAGGGAGTTGTATATACGTTGTATATACTTTAGCCATAATTCAAACTTTAGTATTTTAAAAATACGGCTAATTAATAAAAATCTAAATACACATCAAATTTCTTTGTAACTACGATCAATAAACTAGTTAAAAATATTTTGAAAAATGGTTGAAAATTTTCTTTGAAAAATCTTTTAGAAATTTGTTCGAAAAATATTTTGTAAAATATTTTCAAAGCTTTGTAAAAATGCTTGTTTGTAAAAAGTTCTTTATTGATTTGAATAAAATATTGCGTAAATCTATTTGCAAATGGTTTGGAAAAGGTTGTAGAAATACTTTGAAGAATCTATACATACTATTTCAAAAATCTTTACAAACTATGTACACAAACCTGTAAATAACCATTAACCTAATCCCTGTAAATATCTAGTGTAAGTCCTTAAATCTAATCCTTCTAAATAACATATGCGCTCCCGTGTAAATATTTGCATATAATTCTTTTACTAACTCTTTTATTTTTAAAAAATCCCTAAAAATTGCAAAAGAAAAAACCCATAAAATTTTGCAAAGTGTTTTCAAAATTACATAAGAAATTGTAGAACTTTTACAAAAGTCCATAAAAAGTTCAAAATCAGAAAATTGCTTCACAAAAATATTTTCTTGCATTGTACATACCATCTGCATTTTTTAGAATAATGAAGACAATTGAACAAGTGATGAATCTGTTATTCATCACTCTAATTTGCTAAAAATAGAGCTTCGTCCTGAAAATTTAGGATCATTTACATCTTAACTTCATAAGATTAACTTTCATACATTCATAATGAATTTGTATAAACCAGCATCCATTTCTGCATTCATAATCATCTACATATTATCACCTAACTTCTGCATTTTAAATTAAGTCATGCTAACTCTTATTGACATGAAACTAATTTCATTGTGTGCATATCACTAACATTAATCCATGAAAAATCCTAAAAAATTGTTAACTTGTAAATATGCAAAATAATCTCAAACCCTAGTGCCAGAAAAGGTAGGCGAAAACACTGATATCTCTCTCATACAGTGTCCATATGAACTCTACTAACTTTCGAATTGATGTACATTTACCTTCAAAACAAGACCAAGCTCAAAAGAGTCGAAGTTTGTATGCGAAACTTAGGTTTTGGGACCCTCATTGTATATTGTACATATATCCCATTTATTTTATTTATTTTAATCCTTTATTTTCTTAATTATTAAAATACAAAAAATATATTGATGTATAAATATTTTTCTATTATTATATCTAATTTTATTTTTTTTATCTTATTTAAAAATGACAAAAAAATTCACAAAACACAAAATGCAGTATTTTATATCTATAAGATGCCACCAAAAATAGTTTTTTGTACAAATGATTTATTTTGATTTTTGGTCATACATGATTCTAGAAAATTTTCTAGAAAAGCAAAAAGTGGCAGCCCATGGAGCCGCCATGACGAGCAACTTTCATGTTGACCACTTTTGCTTTGACCCATTTTGTTATTTCTTTTTTAATTTCCTTTTGAATTAATTTTTGATTTTTCTAAGAGTAGGCATGATATTTTTTGTGCTCATCTAAGACTCAAGTGACAACCTTAACCTTAAAATCAAGATTGTTAATCAAGGTGAATGTAAATAAACTGACATGAAATCAACCTTGTGACTGGTGGAGAGAAACACACTCATTGTATGTAGGAAAGAATCACACACTTAGGGTAGAGACAAAACCTGAGGGCCTCATTCTGAATACTGAACTTAAAAATGACTAGCTACTTCTCAGTGAGGGAACAATGATCTCCCTTAGCAGATTGGGTGGTTAAAGGCCAACATGTAAGGCATCATCCTGAAGTAATACATGCAGTCATTCTATGGTCCGTACTTACACCCATACTGGTTGAAAGTCGATGCAACTAGCTGTATGAACTCGGGCCAGTGTTTATGACACTCTTCAGGACCTAAGCTCCACTTAGTCTTCTCAAAGATTTTTTATCATTAAATTAAAATTGAAAACATAAGCGGCCGAACTCTAACGTGGCTTCAAAAGTGTAGAGTGGGTGAATCTACGAGTTTGATTTGTGTGTCCAAAGGTTGTACAATTGCACAACCCCTGTATATTCTCTCTCTCTCTCTCTCTCGACTCGATCATCATGCTCTTACCATCTCTCTTGACATCAGAAATGGATTTCTCTGGGGAATTTAGTTCGAACTTTGCGAATTCATAGAACCTGTTAGATTTCTTGTCTCCCCAGATTCGAGATGATCCTCTTCTCGAGCCCACTTGGTCATGGGACAAACCTCTTCCCATGACCAGCAAGTCATGTTCAGTGTTTAGTCAATCCTGGACTAAACCTCTTTTTAGTTCTCTTCCTATCAAACAAACTTTTATCATTGATGGATCTCTCAAATCTTCTACATACATATCTAATTCGGGCTTATCTACATCTGAAGGTGAAGAAGAAGACAAAATGCCTCCAAAGAAGAGTCATGGTAATGACGAGAACAATAATGATCTAATGATAGCATTCCTGGCTCGAATAACTACAGCTGAGCAACAGAATGAACTATTGAGAGCCCGATTAGAAGAACTAAAAGGAGATGGAAACTAGGAAGAAGATGACATGGAAGACACATACCTCTCAGAGATTGACAGTGACTATAACTAGCTGAGACCAGTACCTCTTGAGGATGCGTTCGAGCACAAACCACACTTCATCGTTGCTTCCCAAGTTTGGAGAAAACAACCATGAAGAGCCATACTCCTTCCTCCAAGACTTCGAACTAGTCTATGACAACATGTCTCATCCTAGGGTTAGTCAAGTCTATATTAGGTTGAGAGCTACTCCCTTTGCCTTGAATGATAAGGACGCATATTGGCTCAAAAATTTAGGGGAGGTAGTCTCAACTTGGGTTGCATTCAAGAATCTATTTTTAAAGAAATTCTACTCGGTGAGTAGAATTAATCAGATAAGGATCAAACTCACAATCATCACCCAGCTCCCAAATGAATCATTTGATGAAACCTAGGAGTGGTTTACGAAACTAATTCAAAAATGCCCAGGGCATGGCATTAACAAGATGATGTCGGTCCAGAGTCTAGTGAGTGGTCTGAACCTAGAAATGAAAGGGTTAGTTAGTGCTTCTTGTGGAGGAAGATACATGGGCCAACATGAAGACAATGTTTACAAAGTCTTTGAAAAACTAACCGACACAAACCATGCACAGACCACAAGCTGGGCATACATGCCCAACCCTCGTTCACTTATATCAAAAGAAGGGGGAAGAAGATTGTAAATAATTTGTCTGTCGACTAGAGCACCGACATGGGAATCATAACTACTAAGCTAACTGTGGTCGAACAGATTTACAAGAAAGCGGACAAATTCCACAAATATGCTGACATGGAGAAATTGTCTAAACTGCCCAAGCAGATGGATGAACTAGCAGATAGAGTATCTAAGATGCAGATACCTTTTCTGACTATACCATCCACCCCCATACACTAGATTCACTACATTAAAGGGCAAGGGTAGAGAAACAAAGCAACTTGGGCGGAGATCAATTTTTCACCCTACAAACTGAAGAAACGTCTGCACAGATAGTCTATGAGAAACCTCCACCAGTTATCAAGATAAACAAAGTCAAGAACAATCTTGATCCAATCAATCGACAAGATCACAATCCTACTTCAAACCATCTTCCACCACAGTCTTATCCCGGATATCAGCCCCAGCAGTAGTAACGACAACACCAGCAGTGCCGCATGGGTTACAAGAGCCCGCAACAACAGTAGCAGTACCAGCACCAGGGCCAGCAGGGCCAGCACTGTCAGAACCAGCAATACCAGCAACCCCAGACTAGGCAAAGCCAGGTGTCTTCCTCTTCAATCTCTATCAAACTCTGGCGAGTGCTTGATGAACTTCATGACATGAGAGTTGATATGAGTCGACTCTCTAGATGGAGAGATGAGTGCACTACACCACAAATCGCAATCCTCGCTCAAGTCCAAACTAATCCTAATAACCTTGGACACAAAGAATTAGTTAATAATCTCTAATGTTCTTTACCTGAATACGAGAACTTTTCACATGGTGACACGCATCATATCTCTCTCAGGAGCAGAAAGACCGTAACCATGCCATACCAAGCAAAAGAAAGCGATGACATAACCCTAGTGTCCACACTAAGCATACATCTAGGGAAGAAGAAGAAAAGTAGAGGCCATCAATACCCACACTAGAGCACCACCTTTCACTAGAGTCGCGCGAGTTTGAATCAGAGGAGGAGAACAAACTGCAGTAGCATCCCCACAGTATCAGCTATTATTTTCCTTCCCTAATTCGAGTCAAAGTCTTTCCGTCAGTCCCAGTCCGAGTCAAGTACATACTTCTGTTTCAATAAAAGTGATGTTTCAATTCCTAATATTGATCACTCAATTCCTTCCCCTATGCTCTAAACACCAGAAAGAAGAAAAACGTAAAAATACAAAAAAAATGACGAGGAGATGGCCAACATATGTAAAGAAAACATCAAGATCACTTTGTTCTTATATCAGATGATAGAAAGAGATCCAACTTTTAGGAAATACCTTAAGGTGAGATGCATACCGACAAAGGTCAGTAGAAAGAACTCAAGCTGAACAAAGAAGCACGTCCTCTTGATGAATCTCTGATTAATCATATCTATCTATCAATTATTATCCTCCTTGATTAAATACCTTAATCCAAATCTTCATTAATTCTGCATTATTAACATTTAACCCTCTTCATGTATATAGTCCTAATTATTGTCTATAAATTAACATCTTTTATTTTATTTATTTTCCTTGTTTTATTTCTTAACCCCTAAAAATTAGAGTAATTATTGTATATATTTATTTTGGTGTTAAACAGAAACAAAAAAGATTAAAAAAATACAAACGAATTAAATCAATTGTTTTAATCCTTTAAAAATATTTCCAAAAATGTCATTGTGTTTAGTTGATCACTTTTGGCTTTTTATCCAACATGAAACTTGTAGATCCTATCGAGATCTACAACTTTTATGTTTTGACTTTTTGGTAATTTTGCTTCCTTTTATTTGTTTTTGATTTTCTCCTTATTTCCTATTTTCTGAATATTCTGATTGGGCCATGTGACACTCCCTGGAGCCGCCATGTGGCCTAGCTCTTTGGCCGCAATGCACCCTCCTTCCTGAGCCATTGGATCTCCTCCTCATGCATTCATCTCCACCGTCCACACCTCTTCCATCTCTATCCTCCGATCTCTCCTTATGAACCTCATCTAGGTCGTACCTTCACACCTCCATCTCAAGCATTGGATGGCTACTCATCAAAAGGCCGAGCACCCTCCACGTCACCCGTTCCTTCCTAGCCTTTAGATGAAACCCTAGAACTCATCTAGTTCATTCCCTAACACCTTGATCTATACCATTGGATCTAGTCCTATGATCGAATCTGAGGCACCATTCCCGCCTCCACCTGGACTATTGGATCACAAGATCCAACGACCCACAGCCATAGCCTTCCTCTCGCAACGCACGTCACCTCGCTTCGCTTGCTTCCTCTTCCTATTTTAGGAGCCACCTCAGCCCCTCTCTCCATGACCTAACTATGCCCTCACATAGCCCTAAGACCCATCACCCTTGCCAGCCTTCAATGACCACTAATCTCGCTCCCATCCTCTCTAACCAGCTGTTGCAAATTTTCCCCTCCACCATCATAATGATCAGTCACCTCCACCTTTAAAACCCTTGCTCTACCTTCATTCTACCCCATCCACGATTCCAAGGGTGAGGGCCTAGACACCATCTGCCTCAATGTGACAGATGGAGGCAGATCGACGGGCCATGATGGATTGATTCGAGTCTCAGCCCAAGCTCCACCTCCACTGATTCCTGCTCCGATAAGGTACCCATCCTCTCTTCTTTTTCCTCTCATTTCTTCTTTTTATTTCATCACACATACACAACCATGCCTTCAATTCACTACTCCACTTTTTTCACCATACATCGACGATCCACACCACCCATTCTGATCATCTCCTCTCCTTCTCCAACTCCCCGTCATCTCCGCCCCCTATCTCTCTGGTTCGCTTGAGATGAAACCACAAGTGCCTCCACTCCCTCGCCATGATTAGACTCCCATTCCATTCCCCTTGTTCATCAACTGCACGCTTCAACTATCTCTACCATTTTGTGGGTTCAATCACTTAAATGGTCAGACGCTTCGAGGTAGATCCATTCTAGAGAAGAGGGTCCGGTGAACGTTCAGTGCCTCGCCACTCTGGGCTCCCTCACCGCTTCCTGGACGATCGGGGACCTTTGCCACCCTATTGCGAAGATGTATGGAATCTCCATGTAGTAGTTAATTGCCAGAGGAGAAAATGAGGGCTCGTCGGAGACCAACTATGTCCACCGTAGAGGCGGCAGTGCAACTGAGGAACGTGGGCTACATATGTCATCAATCATCTTGATTGGACAGGATCTGTTCGTTCCTCGAACCTAAATACGAACCATCACACTCAGAGGAGCCGAGCCTACCCGAAACCACTTGAGCCACCCATGTGGCCCGAGGCACCCGCCCCAAACCAATCGCCCCCTCCGAACCACAGAGCGTGCGCATCACATGTGAGGGGCGGACAAATTACAGTTGAATCCTGCAACTTTTCAAGATTTGCAAAAAGGTCCTATTCAAGCGTGTATACCTCACATGCCATGCCTGGGCAAATTTTATCAAGGCCTCGCCGGCTTTTAAAAATTATAAAAAAACCCGATCAAGATTGAATTGCAATATTTATCTATTTATTCTTCATATTTTTATTACATTTATGCCCTTACACTCTTTATTCCGTAACTTGAGCATCTGAACTCCAATTTGAATTATTTCAGTCTCATTTCGTTGTTTATTTCGTCCTCTTCATAATCATCATTATCTAACTGATTTGACGCATGATTTTATATACTCTATTTTAATTGATTAATGTATAAATTACTCTTAATTGAAATGCATTTAATTAACCTGTGCATTTTTTCATGCACAAATGACACCAAAATTGATCCCCTTTTAATTGTTCATTAATCCGACTATTTTCAGGGCATATTTGCTCTTGCATTATCATACATCATATCATCTCATTGCATTCTTTCCTTAGTGCTAAAAACCAAAGAAAATGTGCATTTCTCATCTTTTGTACTGTACATTGACCATCATTCCATGCATCATATTCTCTTGCTTTTTGTGTACCTCATTTATTTTGCATGAAAATAAAATAAACAAAAATGCATCTCTCATTTTGCATGGTCTTGCATCATATCCTTGCATCTCATTTATTTACATCATATTGTTTTGTTGTTCATATCCTTTACATCATTCATTATATGCATAATGTTTGACCTCATTCTGTGATGTGTTTACTTTGTCTTTATATATGAAGACCTAGATCAGATATTATAATCACTCATATTTAATCAATAATTTTCACTAAATCGGTGAGAAGGCTTGCGTCCTTGTGTTCGATCTTGGTACACTTACCAAGTATTAAATATTCCACATATTCAAAAGTATGGTATTCTGCATGATATCCAAAATCATCTCCTATACTACGAAGATAAAAACGACTTATTTAAGAGGCGATTTCACGGTTCATCAGATGGCGTCGTTGCCGAAGACACAACTCATCCTTTTTATTTAATGGATTTTATTGTATTATTTTGAGATGATTATTCCAAAATTTAGGTCTTCATATTTGTGTATTTTTGCATCATTCTTGATTAAATTTCTTGATTTGTTGACATTTTCTTTTGTGGCAGGGTCTATGGAGATGGACGACGCTCGATCTACATGGAGGCGTGGAGTTGGGAGCTCTCGCTACGAGGAGCCGCAGAAGAAACTCAGGAGAAATCAAGAAATTTAGTTGACATTGTGTTCATGCATTTAGTTTGTAAATAATGGACATTTGCATTTCCCGCGGTCCTCGTTCGAGGGCTCACATGTGTAAATTGAACTTGGACTTTGCATATGTGTGTGGATCCTGTCACCCCAGTCCGAGTGGGGATTCACTTGAGTGTTCGAACCTAGATTTAGGTACACGACTCTCTGAGCTTCCTCCATTTCAAATATTTTGTGCTTGATTCGTAGGCTAGGACACTTAATAAGGATTGAGGAGAATTCATTTCTTCTCCTTGATTTACTAAGATGTACCTAAACATGGATCTATCCAGACAAATTTAAATCCAATTCTTCCCGCTAATAGTATCATGTTTGGGGTGAGGTTTCCTCAACTTGCATGCATATATCGTACAAAATTTTATACACTCTTGCATATGCATGGAGAATGCTGGAGACAATATAAGTTTCTCTCTCAAGCATGCATCATGATTTTCTTTCTCAAGATTGCATTGGCTTCTCTCGATCTTCCTCTTATTTTATCACTTAGGATCTTAAAGGAAATTGAGAATGGTCGATTAGATGATGATTGCTTGATTTGTGCTCTCACATTAATACAGTGATAATCTTAAGCTAAAAATTGGGACTGTAATACAAGTTGACCAAAATAAATGGAATAAAATTAACCTTAGATTATGGGAGAGCAATACCCACATTGTATGTAGTTTTTGATTGAATTTTGATAGGTGAGGATGTATCCCTAGGATAATGCCCAAAACCTATCTTTAAACCTTGTGTAATGGACTTGAATTTTGAATGATCACCAATAAATATAGAAAAGATAATTTTGGCTAAACCTTTACATCCCTCAAGTGTGTGTTGGTGAATCAAGGGTTTATGCTTGCTTGGTTGAGCCTGATTTGCGTATTCTACCCAACCCTCCCGTATTCACTATCCATCTCTGCAGATTCAATCATTTTTGTAGATCCACTCCATCTCTAACCCTAACAATTTCCAGCTTCCCCATCCTTAATTCTTGACATCCAAATACTTAGGCTACCCTTTAACCTAAGTATAGAGGGAACCTTGTACAATCTCTAAGTACTCACCACGGGTTTCTCTATCCCTAGTGCATATCCAATACTTGGGTTATTCTTAGCCTAATTATAGGGATACCTGAGTCCAATATATTCCTTCATCTTCTTGTTCTTCTTATATCTCGGTTATTTTAACCTAATTATAGGGGGCATCTGAGTCAGTTTTGTTATATCACCTTGTATTTAACATGAGTTATGGATTCATGTCACTTTGTGCCATGAGGACATAGCAAAAGTTAAGTATAAGGGGGTATACTGTATATATTGTATATACACTAGCCATAACTCTTATTTTGAAAAAAATCGGAACTTTTGGGGCTACGGTATAAGTATTTTTGAACTAATTTTTGTAAAAATCTTTGTAAATGCTGAAAAATTTTCTAACCATGTGACCCTATTTTGAAAAATATTTGACATTTGTTTGAAAAATGGGGTTTGACTCGTTTTGAAAATCATTTGAATTTTTTTTGAAAACCTATATATTACATGACATGTTTTGTAAAATATTTTCAAAAATTATTTTAAAAAATGACGAACCAACTAACTTGTTTCTGTAAATAAAATTAACTTTATTCAAAATTTTCTTAAAAATATGAAAAACTAAAATCTTTTCCTAACCAACGATTCTGACTATGAGCTTAAAACCGAGTAGCTACTTCCCAGTAAGGGAATTATGGTCTCCCGTAGCAGAGTTATTGGTTAAAAGACAATGCGAATGGCATCGTCTAGAAGTAATATAGGTAGCCATATAACGGTTCATACTTACACTCATACTGGTTAAAAGTAGATGCAAGTATTTGTATGAGCTTGGGACATTCATTATTTATCTTAAGACTTAAACAATTCATTAAATTACAAAATTCAAAAATATCAAAAATTCACTAACTTTGGAGTCGGTGTATTTTTGACACATTCACTATCACTCAAGGCTTAAGGATTCAAGGACACTTGATTTTGAGGTCTTGAGAGTTTGAGTTAACTAGCCTTAGTCATTAAGGTTTGAAACTTAATAATCCAAACTTCCCTAGTTTGAAAGATATGAGCGCTATATTGCACTCGTCATCTCTACCTCCTAAAGAATATGATCAACACAACACTTTCACAACTACATGATTGGTGAGATGAGTTGATATTTCACTTGAGGGTTGGTAATGGAGATTTTAGTCTAGACCTATCTAATGATATTCAAGGATCTGACGAGTCCGATGTTCACTGTGTTAAAGATGTAAATGTGTATTTGTTGTTCGCTTAAAAATAATGATGATTTTATCGTTTCGTTGTAGGCGGCAATCAGAATCGGTCAAGAAAATAACCACACAAAATATTTATCGATTTTAATGAATGTGGTTTTATATTTATTTTACTTGAACAAGTCCCAAGGTCGAACACAAGGAGGCAAAGGAACAACCTAGAATTATGTCTATCAAAATTCGTGCGCGGTTTTCGAGGCGGTCTTTTTTTTGGAATTTTTAATGCAATAAAGGATGTGAAATGCAATTTTGGCCTATTTTAGGGACTAACATGTAATATACGTTCAACCGATGTCTGAAAAATATGAAACTTGGCCACAATGCAAAATATGATGAAATGAATGCATTGTAATGTTTTTGGAATTTTTGCATGCAATATGAATTTTTTTATGAATTTTTAAATGCAAACAAAATGAATTTCAAAATTTAATTATAATAAATATTAAACCTAAATATTTTCAAGGAACAAAATTATCTAAGATAGGTGATTGATCTCAGAAAAATCCTATACCACGAAAATACTAGTTTCAATACCTATTAAAAATTAAATACTGAAATATGCAAAATGATTTTTACAGGGCAATCTATGCATGCAAATGCAATTCTTTTTTGGCACAATGTCAAGTACAATTAATTCTACAGTAGATGATTTTTCGGGAATTTTTTAAGCAACAATTAATCAAATAAAAATTTAAGAGCACAAACTAGGTAAAATATGTAATTTTCCACAAAACAATTAATTATTAATTAACCGTCAATAACAGAAATGTCCATAATATGTAAAACTGTAGAGAATTAATTGAGGAGCACAATGCTATTTTTGGATAAAGAAAATGTGCAATGTACGAGTCTAGAAGAATAAGGGAACACATGGGTGAAAGTGCAATTACAATAAATATAATAAATAAATAATGCAGTGGGGGGAGGGCTTTCTGTAATTACCGATAAAATGGGGAGTACTGCAGAAATCCAAGAGTTCACGTGCATTGGTTGGCGGGGGCTGAAAAGGGATTATGCAGACCTCCGGGGGTCTTCTGCAAAAATTCCCAAGTCACGTGAGTGTCATGTGAGCAGGGGACCTCATTGAAATTAGTTGGACCTTCGGGTGCACCTTCGCAAGATGTCCCCTCACTCACGTGCACAACACGTGTGGAGGGTCTCGGGTTTTTAGCCCGGCCTGTGGTGGTGGATGAGCAAGGCGGTGGAGGCCGGTGTTAGCTTCTGGATGGCCCCCTGGCGTGGTGGACACGGCGATGCGTGCGGCGTAGCACCGCTCCGGAGTGGAGGAGAGGGAGGGGCTGAGCTCTAGTGGTTGTTGATGGTGGAGGCGGGTCGAAGAAGATGATCGGAGTCGTTGGGGGCGTCGGAGCGGGTTGACGACGATGAAGCGTGGCGCGTGGTTGTCGATGTCGGTGTCGATCGTGGGCGTTGGCTGAAGTTGGAGAAGACGATTGTTGACGATGAAGAAGGTGTCAGCTCTACGGATAGGGCCGGAGCAAAGCAGCAACAACCCCTGGGTGGAACCTTGGTCGTGGGTTGCAACGAGCTCCGGAGCTCGGATCTCGCCGAGGGAGGAGGAGGAGGGTCGGGCTGTCACTACCGGTCCTCTGCGTTTAGGTGCTAACGGCGTATGATTGAACGTGGCGGCAGTGGCGTGCTTAAAAGGGATGGCGAGGCTGCCGGAGATGAAAGGGGGGAGTCGCACGATTCTTTAGGGTTTTGACGAGGGATTCACCAGGGTTCGATTGGGAGGAGGATCGGGGACTGGATTCGACTGGTCAGAGACGATGTGCGATTGAAGGTCTGCGATATTCACGGTGAGGATTGGGACGAAGGGCGGCCATGAGATACGTGGTGGGCGGCGTGGATCGCGGGGCGGTGGATGTTTCCAAAGAGGGGAGGTTGACGATGCATAGTGGCCGTTCGATCGGCCGAGATCAGATGGCCACGATGGTGCCACGTGGCATCAAGGGGGGCGGATGGGCTGAAGCACGTGCTTGGCACGTGCCTGGTCAGCACGTGCCTCGCACGTGCGGTCCTTTTTAATTTTTTTTATAAAAAATTATATAAAAATAATGCCAAAAATGGCTGACACGTGGCGGCTCCAGGAGCTGCCACGTGTCAGCACCACAAAATTTTGAAAATAAATATTTTGTGAAATAAAAAAATAAATAGCAAACGGCCTCAGATCGAAAAATTTTTTTCATAAAAATTGCTCGTCTCGATGAGATCTACAACTTTCATGAAGACATCAAAACCAAAATCGATCAAATGAACAAAGTGAATTTTTGGGGTATCCCATGTACATAGAATACATTGATTTTTGGTTTTATAATCTTTTTTTCATTTTTAAACAAGATAAAAATCTGGAAAAAATATGATAAAATCAAAAATAAATATGTACACATTAATCTATTTTTTTGGATTTTTATTAATTAAGAAAAAGGAGAAATAAAATAAAATAAGAAAAAGACCAATTTTGTACAGTTGGTTAGTGAAGACTCGGATCCAATTTGTTTCTTTGATTTCAAGCTCAATTTGGATATGGATTTTTACGCATTTTAATAAAACTTTCATCAAAGAAGACAAACGAAAAAGAAATGCACTAAAATATATTAATTATGTACATAAAATAGTAGGTCAAAAACCGCTAAAATACAAAATGTACAAAAGAGGCCCCAAACGCAACTTTCACATATGAGCTCCGATTCACTTGAACTTGGTCTTATTTTGAAAGTAATTGAATGTACATTAGTTCAAAACTGAGTACGATTAAAACATACACTGGATGAGGAAGATATGAGGTTTTTAGTCCGGAAATCCTGAAACTAGGGTTTGGATTTTTGGTCCACTTATTTGGGTTAATATTTTTTTTTGTATTTTTCATTTATCTTGTTAGTGATATGTATACAGTGGAGGTGGTTTTGGGTCATTCGGAGTTAGCATGAATGAGTTAAAAATCCAGGAAGTTAGGTTATTTACAGGTCAATTTTGGCTGAGATTTTTGGCTTCTTATTTTGTGGATAAAATGCAATTCTTATGAAAACATGCATGAATGCTAATTATGCTGAATAGATGCAAAATGTTGTTGATTTCAAGGGATTTGAGCTTAATTAATGAGATTTAGAGTGATGAATCTGAGATTCATCATCCCCCTATACTTAAACCATGCTTGTCCCTGAGCATCAAAAAGAAATGCCATGAGGTGAAATGAGATTGGGTTCCATACCAAGACCACGAGCTGAAGGTAAAAGTGAAACTAGACTCGACCTTTGGATTATTAGTGTGGCGGAACTTCTGTGAGACTTAGAATTTTAAAATCATCAGCCCTCAAGTTCTATACATCATTGTATCAGTTTCGGCTCAGAAGTCATCTTAGATCAATCCTCTTCCCAAAGTATACCCTATGAACATTGAACAATCGACTCATGTGTGTGAAAAGTTTTAGCTCTTCCCATCCAGAATGCCGGACTACCATGCTCCTCTCCTCTCTAGTAACTCGTCCTCGGGCGCGTTGTGTTCACAATCGAATTAGGGGAGAAGTTAGAAGAAGGAGAAAAGAACTGGAGGGTGGCCAGTGTAGTCACCTCTCCTTGTGAAGCTGGACAGAGTCTCCACCAAGATCTACAGGTTTTCTTGAAGCTTGGACCTTTTTGGTCAGATATTTATTTGGTAGAATGCTTCTTTGTATTTGGAATTTTTGATGGTTCTGCTTGGATCTTGTTGTGCTCCTACGGATATAGAATCTTTTTGTTCCGTACATTTTTTGGGGTCTTAGAAAAAATTGTGCCCAGCCGTCCATCCCTTTTCCGAAGCTTTATTTCAACCTGTACTCCGGTCTTTAGATTTCCACGCTACCAGAAAAAAAAACTCATACAGTCTTCCAACATCCCGTATGAGTTGAGCTAAGTGCATAGTGCGAGAGTACACATTAATTCCCTATTCCAGAGTTGTACCCAGAATGAAGAGACCAGGTTAGACACTAAGAGTCAAACGCTGCACATTGTCATGTGAAACTCAAAGATCTAAGTCAAAGACCTGAAGCTTCTAAAATCCTATTTCTTGGTGAAGTTCCTTTGAAAATTAGGTGGATTAAGGTCAAGTCCAGAACACTCTCGGTTTCGGCTCATAACTCGGTTCAGAACCCAAGGACTTTTCACAGATGCAAATGAATGCGATGATGGATGAAGTGCAGGAGTGTGAAATGCAGACACATTTTTTGTGATTTTTTTTGAAATTTTATACAAGGAATTTTTTTGCAAAATGAATAAGAAGCCATTTTTTCAAAAAATTTGGGCATAGTTAGTGTTAGTAGCAAAATTCTCTTCTTTTTTTTGTTTTGTTTTTTCTGTTTTTTTTAAATTTTTTTGTTTTTTTGTTTTTCTGAATCTAATTACCCACCCCATAAATGCATAAAACTTACGCGAAAGTACAAGATATGGGTAAAATGTATACAAAGTATATATACATACCCTCCTATACTTAGCGAGTGTTGTGTCCTCAGAGCATAAGAAGCGTAAAGAAGACATAGCTCAGGCTAAGCATAAGAGAGTGAAAATAAAAAATTAAAAGAATAAGATATACAGGATCGCCCCCTCTATACTTAGACTGTGAACAATCTAAGTATAGAAGAAGAGCAGAAAAAAATGAAGCGGTCAGGATATATGGATGAAGAGAGTATATACAGGTGGGTGTCGTTTCCCCCTATACTTAGGCTCTAGTCAGCCTAAGTATAAGAGAAGGGTGGAAATGGAGCGATCGTGAGAAAGAGTGTGATGCGGGGAAATGGTATATGCAGATAGAATCGGTCCCCCCTATACTTAGGCCTTAGACTAAGTAGAGGAAGAAGCTGTACAAGGGGACCGATGTAGTCGGGAGGGAGGGTGGGTAGACGATGATTAAGGCGGTTTACGGCTGATCTTCTTGTGAGCCTGCGATGGGAGATCGGAATAATGAGACGGAGATGAAGCATATGATTCCCAACTATTATCAGTGTCATCCTCAGAAAAGTCATGATGGATAATGGATGAAGTGTTTGAGTCAGATGAAAGATATCCATCATCGGAATTATCCTCAGAGGAATAGTATTTGAAAGTGGACGCACTCCAGATATTCATGTCTTTTTGTTTCTTCAGTTGTTTCCTCAGAATTCATTCCTTCTTGGGGTTAAGCGGTTTGTCCTCGGATGAATACTCATAAGCATCGATCTCAGTCAGCTCATAAGAAATAATTCCAGTGTACTTGAAAAGGGCAGGAGCGTCAGCTTTGGATGAGTAGTAGTTAGGAATGGGAGTTGTCCAACAAGAGTCGAATTTTGGATCCTTGCAAAGATATGGCTTTAGAGCTGCCGAACAGACTTCACTCATGTAGACTACCTTTTCCGGACCTTATGAGGGATCATCAGTTGATTCCTCTTCCGAAAGGTAAAAGATGACTTTCTTTTTCTTGCTTCGTGAAGGTATCGGTTCACTTGAGTATCCAAATGAATAACCATCAGAATTCTTCTCCTTGGTCGGTGTTCGTCCTATGTGTTTGTTCTTAGTCTTCTGAATGTTGGTGCACTCTCAATTTGGGATGATTTGGTCAAGATATTCAGAGTAGGTTGCCCCTGGGTGCGACCATGCATATGTCTCAAAAATCATAGAAGAAAGATTTGTCTATTTTGAGATTCGCGGGAATTGAAATACTGAGGAGAGTCTCTGCGTGTTCGCTCTTAATTGATTCGATGTTGGAGCATTCCTGTGTCGAGTTGATGTAATCCATGTAGTCAGAGTAGGTTGACCCAGGGTGTGCCCATGCATAAGTCTCCGGATCATATGATTCATATACATGATTCTCCATGGTGAGAGCGGTTGGGAATGGAGCAGGGGGAGATTCTCTAAACCAATAGCCTCATCAACAACTGCTATCTCATGTGTAGTAGTGGGGTAGGGCTCTTCTACCATTACATATTTACGGTTATTGGGGACTTCGTGGGTTACCTTAGAAGATTGTGGTTCCTCAAAGACAGTGTCAGATCTAAGTGCTTCCAATGCTGTAAAATTGATTTCCCGAGTCTCACAGTCAATAATTGCCTTAGCCAATGCTAAGAATGGCTTTCCGAGAATAATTGGAGACTGGGTGAGTTCTCCTTGATGCTCAATATCAATGATCGTGAATTCTACTTTGAGCGGAGCACCTTGGAATTTCATGATGACAGAAATGATTCCTCTCGGCCGCTTTATTGATCGGTCAGCCAATTGAACAATCTCTCATATCTTCCGAATCAGTCCGAGTTTGAGTTCGTGAAATACAGAGGTCGGGAGGATATTGATCGGTGAATCGTCATCAATTTGAGCATGGGTGAAAATTGTCTTTGATTTCACAGTCAAATCTGGGCAACCTCTTCACTATGCGGCTCTTGGTTTTTCTCCTCAACACCAAGGAGGAGACCATTGACAAGATATGTCTTTCAGTCTTTGTTCTTATCCTGTTCGACTTTTTCATCATTAATTTGTTCATTACAAATCCTTTAAGGTCGGGAAAGTGTTCAATGGCCTTTATAAAGGGAAGTTCAAAAATCAATCTTTTTTCCAATGCTTCCCGTACAACAGGATCCAAATTCTTCAGATCTTCTTCAGATTCAATTTTTATGAAATTATCTGGATTTTCAATTTTTTGGTGTTTTTGAATATTCCCATTTTTTTGTATTTTCTGTGTGGTGTGGTGTTGTGTATTCCTCACATGAGTAGGGGCTTCGATGTTCAGAGTATGAGTCAGAGGCATAGTCATTTCTAGGGGAATAATATGTAGAAGTGATACTGTCCGAATCGTCCCTAGGTTTCTGAATATCCTCAAAATTTTCAGCATGAGATCCAATCATTTCCTCATTCGTTTTTATGTCCGAGCTCCCATAAAATAAACTGAGTCGGTTAGTAAAATTTCTGAATTTTTCCTCTATTAATTCAAATTCCTTATTTATCCTTGAAACAACATTCTCCAAAATCTGTTCATGATCAATCATGCGAGCAGTCGATGTGTGTTTTTGCAATTTAATATTTTCATCTTCCATTTTCTTTGAATATTCGATATATGATCATTATTTTCTGAAATTTACTCCTCGAAAATTATGGAAGGAGGCTGCTTAGTGGAAGGATTTTGCGTGAATGTGTAGGTCTCGTACTCAACATGTCGTGACTCGGGCATGTAATCCTGGTCTGAGTAGAGTCTACTTCCATGGTCATGATTGATCGTATCCTCGAATAATGGAGTCATACAGGGTATATATGTATCAATATAATTAGTTTGGTCCTCTGTATGTATAGACTGATCAAATGAGTGATATTCAGGTTGGTCAATAGGGATTTGATCATTGTGGTCAATCCAATGCTGATGATAATTAAGTATGGGTCTTTCCATCTGTGTTTGGTTTCTCGACCAGTTATGAGACTCAAAGGTGTTTTGATCTTGAAATGGTTCATCAGCGAGAAACCAAGAATAAGACGGTTCAATCCAAGATGGTAGGTGGTCATGTGTGGTCGGATGATTCGAGTAGGAATTCAATGAGGGGACCGAATTCATCCGCAGGTGAAAGTCTCCCACAAATGTTGGAGGATTATTGAAAGAAGAGGATTTCGGTGATTTGGGCCTAACCAAGACAAATTGGTTTTCATAGTATCATTCTGATGGATTTTCCGATAAATGCTCGGTCATTTTTGAAAGAGCTGAAAGGAATGATGGTTCGAGTTTGCGATGATTTAAAAGTTCCATGATGAGGATTAAATCAAGAAAGGAGAGAGATGATTGCACGGGATAGTCAAAAGAAATTTTATCAAATGTGCGACTTTTGATCTTCGATATCGGTTCACGCACACCGATGCAAACACAAATCAAACCTCGGGTTCACCAACTCACACAATGAAGCCGTAAGAGTTCGGCTATTTTCTTTTCAATTTTAGTTGGTGATAAATCAATCTTGGAAAAAATTTAGCGAGCTGTTAGGTGCCGAAATTTTCGTAATGACTGTCCCAAATTCTTACGACTAGTTGCACCTACTTTCAGCCAGTATAGGAGTAAGTACGGACCGTAGAACGGCTACCCGTTACTTGAGGACGGAGCCTTACGCAGTGTCCTCTAAACCACCCACTCTGCTAAGGAAATCCGGACCGTTTACCGGCTACCCGTAGATCCTCACTGAGAAGTAGCCAATCGTTTTTGGTAGAATAAGTAGTCAATATGAAAATCCTGTTTTGGGCTCTAGCCTTAAGTGTCGTCTCTTGCTCACTCAGAAAAATAAAAGCATCCAAGGTCGAGGTAACTCTCTCGTAGAAATTCTTGATTTTATGGGTTATTTTGATCGATTATATTTAGCAGTCCTAATTTTAATCAGGTGATCACTGAAGAATTTAAATGATTACAAATACATATCTACCGTCCAGTCCTAATTTCCTTAAATTTATGTAACAAAACAAGAGGGAGGAGTTTGGGAAAAGTCGATGCACGCGAAAACAATGATGTATGCTCAGTTAGAAGACTTATAGAGAATCCTCGCAATCTCCACGTGGGATGCAATACAAGAATTGAAAAATTATTCTATATGAAATGCAAACCGATGAAAAACCGCACCTCGCAAAAAGTTCTATTAGAGGGGAAGAATTGAGTTGAATTTGGCTAAGTTGAACGATCTATGTGTGTCTCAATTAAGAGTGAAGTGTGGCTTAATTCCTACGAGCACAATCAAGAAATTAAGATGCTCTGAAAGCCGTATGTGCAGGTCTATCCAAATCACCACTCATGTCGGGCCCCCACCCTCACCGGAGAGTGAAACAGGCCACGACACACCACAGAAGAAAGTTTAAGGTCTTTTTACACACGCGAGAGTCCAAACAGATACCGTTATAAATAAGCAATTAATTATAGAAATTAAAATTGCAGAAATTAAAATCCGAAACTCTATGTTCTCTCACAACTTGACTCGATCTTAAATTAATTGCAGCTTTTTTCGGAAGTCGGTGAAGATGCGTCGGTTCTTGAATAACCGCTCCACGTACGCAGGGTACCTCGCAATAAAATAAGAGAGAATGTAAGAGAGTGACTCAACAATAAAATTAAAAGAAATAAATTCTAAAAATAAATACAGGAAAAATATATGAAATATATAATGAGAAATTCGGGGGTCAGACTAACCGAATGCGGAAAACCGAACGAAAATTTTCAAAACGCAAAACTAAGTCATTTGCCCCCACGGCAACGGTGACATCTGACGAGTCCGATGTTTGCTGTGTTAAAGATGTAAATTTGTATTTTTGTTTGCTTAAAAATAATGATGATTTTGTCGTTTCGTTGTAGGCGGTAATCGGAATCGGTCAAGAAAATAACCACACAAAATATTTGTCGATTTTAATGAATGCGGTTTTATGTTTATTTTACTTGGGCAAGTCTCAAGATCGAACACAAAGAGGCAAAGGAACAACATAGAATTATGTCTATCAAAATTTGTAGGCGGTTTTCGAGGCGGTCTTTTTTTTTGGAATTTTTAATGCAATAAAGGATGCGAAATGCAATTTTGGCCTATTTTAGGGACTAACATGTAAATTATATTCAAACGATGTTCAAAAAATATGAAACTTGGCCACAATGCAAAATATGATGAAATGAATGCACTGTAATTTTTTTTTGGAATTTTTGGATGCAATATGATTTTTTTTATAAATTTTTAAATGCAAACAAAATGAATTTCAATATTTAATTATAATAAATATTAAACCTAAATATTTTCAAGGAACAAAATTATCTAAAATCTATCACTAGGTGATTGATCTCAGAAAAATCCTAAACCTCGAAAATACTAGTTTCAATACCTATCAAAAATCAAATATCGAAATATGCAAAATAATTTTTACAGGGCAATCTATGCATGTAAATGCAATTCTTTTTGGGCACAGTGTCAAGTACAATTAATTCTACAGTATATGATTTTTCGGGAATTTTTAGAGCAACGGTTACTCAAATAAAAATTTAAGAGCACAAACTAGGCAAAATATGCAATTTTCCACAAAACAATCAATTATTAATTAACCATCAATCACAAAAATGTCCACAATATGTCAAACTGTAGAGAATTAATTGAGGAGCACAATGCTATTTTTGGATAGAGAAAATGTGCAATGTACGAGTCTAGAAGAATAAGGGAACACATGGGTGAAAGTGCAATTACAATAAATATAATAAATAAATAAATAATGCAGTGGGGGGTGTTTCTGTAATTACCGATAAAGTGGGGAGTACTTCAGCAAAAATCAAAGAGGTCACGTGCATAGGTCGGTGGGGGCTGAAAAGAGATTATGCGGACCTCCGGGGGTCTTCTACAAAAATTCCCTAGTCACGTGAGTGTTACATGAGGAGGGGACCTCATTGAAATTAGTTGGACTTCAGGGGTGCCTTCGCAAGATGTCCCCTCACTCACGTGCACAACATGTGAGGAGGGTCTCGGGTTTTGAGCCCGGCCTATGGTGGCGGACGAGCAAGGCGGTGGAGGCCGGTGTTAGCTTCTGGATGGCCCCCCTGGCGTAGTGGACACGGCGGTGCGTGCGGCGTAGCACCGCTCTAGAGTGGAGGAGAGGGCGGGGCTGAGCTCCGGTGGTTGTTGATGGCGGAGGCGGGTAGAAGAAGATGATCAGAGTCGTTGGTGGTATCGGAGCGGGTTGACGACGATGAAGCATGGCGCGTGGTTGTCGATATCGGTGACGATCGTGGGCGTTGGCTGAAGTTGGAGAAGACGACTGTTGACGATGAAGAAGGTGTCAGCTCTATGGCTTGGGTCGGAGCAAAGCAGCAACAACTCGGGGGTGGAACCTTGGTCGTGGGCTGCAACGAGCACCGGAGCTCGGATCTCGTCGAGGGAGGAGGAGGAGGGCTGGGCTGTCACCACCAGTCCTCTGCATTTAGGTGCTAACGGCGGATGATTGAATGTGGCGGTGGTGGCGTGCCTAAATAGGGATGGCGAGGCTGCTGGAGATGGAAGGGGGGAGTCACGCGATTCTTTGGGGTTTTGACGAGGGATTCGTCGGGGTTCGATTGGGACGAGGATCGGGGACTGGATTCGACTGATTGGAGACAAGGTGCGATTGAGGATCGGCGATATTCGTGGCGAGGATGGGATGAAGGGCGGCTGCGAGATACGTGACGGGCGGCATGGATCGCAGGGTGGTGGAGGTTTCCAAAGAGGGGAGGTTGACGATGCACAGTGGTCGTCCGATCGACCGAGATCGGACGACCACGATAGGGCCACGTGGCATCAAGGGGGTGGATGGGCTGAAGCACGTGCTTGGCGCGTGCCTGGTCGGCACGTGCCTCGCACGTGCGGTCCTTTTAATTTTTTTAATAAAAAATGATATAAAAATCATGCCAAAAATGGCTGACACGTGGTGGCTCTAGGAGCTTCCACGTGTCAGCACCACAAAAATTCGAAAATAAATATTTTGTAAAATCAAAAATAAATAGCAAACGGCCTCGGATCGAAAAAATTTCTTCACAAAAATTGCTCGTCTCGATTAGATCTACAACTTTCATTACGACATCAAACCCAAAATTGTTCAAATGAACAAAGTGAATTTTTGGGGTATACCATGTACATAGAATACCTTGATTTTTGGTTTTATAATCTTTTTGTCATTTTTAAACCAGATAAAAATCCGGAAAAATATGATAAAATCAAAAATAAATATGTACACATTAATAAATTTTTTTGGATTTTTATTAATTAATAAAAAGGAGAAATAGAATAAAATAAGAAAAAGACCAATTTTATACAGTTGGTTAGTGAAGACTCGGATCCAATTTGTTTCTTTGATTTCAAGCTCAATTTGGATTTGGATTTTTACGTATTTTAATAAAACTTTCATCAAAGAAGACAAACGAAAAAGAAATGCACTAAAATAGATTAATTATGTACATAAAATAGTAGGTCAAAAACCGCTAAAATACAAAATGTACAAAGGAGGCCCAAAACCCAACTTTCACAAATGAGCTCTGATTCACTTGAACTTGGTCTTATTTTAAAGGTAATTGAATGTACATTAGTTCAAAAGTGAGCAGGATTAAAACGGACACTGGATGAGGAAGATATGAGGTTTTTAGTCCAGAAATCCTGAAACTAGGGTTTGGTTTTTTGGTCCACTTATTTGGGTTAATGATTTTTTTTGTATTTTTCATTTATTCTTGTTAGTGATATGTACACAGTGGAGGTAGTTTTGGGTCATTCGGAGTTAGCATGAATGAGTTAAAAATCCGAGAAGTTAGGCTATTTACAGATCAATTTTGGCTGAGATTTTTGGCTTCTTATTTTGTGGATAAAATGCAATTCTTATGAAAACATGCATGAATGCTAATTATGCTGAATAGATGCAGAAATGCTGTTGATTTTGAGGGATTTGAGCTTAATTAATGAGATTTAGAGAGATGAATCCGAGATTCATCAATGGGATAAATTCAATGAAGGCTTCAAGAAACCTGAGTGTCAGAAACTCTAGCCAGTATGCGAACAAGTTCTCATGCTATCGTTTGATATTGAACTATGTGCCAGGGTGTGATGATACTAAATAATTGGTTATTAGTGTGCGTCAACTCTTGGTAAAAGCGGCGGACCTAGCCTACAAAAAGAAAAGAAAAGAAATGTGAATAAAAAGAGCTCTCAAATACAAAGTCGAAATTCAAAGCGTTGCAATCAAAGGCGAGCGCCCCCAATAAGTTTCAAAGTGTCCACTTGGACCAAAGCTAATGAGGACCAATGAGTCGTTCTAGTACCTCAAAAAGGACTCTGCATCATAAGCGATATAAGTATGGGTGTAAGTATGTTAGATACTTAAAGAAGACACACCCTGATGTTTTCCCAGGATACCAAGTACATACGACTCAACAACTTTTGACGGACGCATTGGTCAACAACCAAACATATATGTGTTGAGTAATAAGGCACTTGAGAGGATCTTTGTTCCGATTTGAGGGAGAGAAGAAAATACACAATCCGAAGCCCTCCATTATCTAGCCTCCCATCTACACTTTCAAGTCTGGCAAACTAATGAGACGTTAGATTGAATGCAAGAAAAGACTTATTCCCTAGTGTTGAGGATTAGGTCTAGAGGAGTGTCTCTTGGACCGGGACCTTAGGTGACATCTCGACTTAACTCTTATGATTGTAGTATACTAAATGTTATGTCCTTATATTATATGTACAAACAGAGAGTCTGAAAATTCGAGAAGTTGGATTCCTTTTGATTAGAGCATGGTTGAACCCGGAATTTTAGGATCACTCAAATTTGGGGTCTTTGATGAATTGAGCCTTGAAAAGTCACATGCATTATCAGAAATTAATCCGACTCCTTCATTCTTTAGATGCTCAAGGACGAGCATAGTTTAAGTATAGAGGGAAGATGAATCTATGATTAATAATATAATCTAACAATTATTATCCTCCTATACACCTTAATTATAATCTTCATTAATTCTTCATTATTAACAATTAACCCTCTTCTTGTAAACAACCCTAATTATTGTTTATGAATTAATACTTTATATTTTATTTATTTTTCTTTATTCTATTTTATATCCCCTAAAAATTAGAGTAATTATTGTATATATTTATTTTGCTGTTAAAAAAATCAAAAAGACAAATATCAAAAGAATTAAATCGAGAGTTTTTAATCCTTAAAAAATACTTCCAAAAATTTCACCATGTTTACTATTTTGGTTTTTTTTTACAACATGAAACTTGTAGATCTCATCGAGATCCACAATTTCATGTTTTGACTTTTTGCTAATTTTGCTTCCTTTTATTTATTTTTGAATTTATACTTATTTCCTATTTTCTAAATATTATGATTGGGCCGCATGGCACTCCTTGGAGCCACCACGCAGCCCAGCTCTTTGGCTTCCACACACCCTCCTTCCTCTGCCCATGGATCTCCTCCTCGTGCCTTAATCTCAACCGTCCACACCTGCTTCCATCTCTACCCTCCAATCTCTCATGATCAACCTCATCTAGGTCGCACCTTCCCGCCTCTATCTCAGCCATTGGATGGCTACCCATCCAAAGGTCGAGAACCCTCCACGTCAACTGTTCCTTCCTAGACCTTGGATGAAACCCCAAAATGCATCTAGCCCATTCCTCAGTGCCTTGATCTTTACCCTTGGATCAAGTCATTTGATCGAATCTGAGGCACCCGTTCCCACCTCCACTTGGACCGTTGGATCACTAGATTCAACAGCCCATAACCATCGTCTCCCTCACGTAACGCACATCGCCTCGCTCCACCCGCTCCCTCTTCCTATTTAGTCAGACACCTCTGCCACTCTCTCCATGAGCTAACTACACCCCCACGTAGCCCTAAGACCTGCCACCCTTGCCAGCCTTCGATGACCACTAATGTTTCTCCCCTCTACTCAATCCAACCATTGCAAACCTTCCTCTCCACCATCATAAAGGTCAATCGCGTCCACCTTTAAAAGCCCCGCTCTGCCTTCATTTCTCCCTATACACCAATCCAAGGGTGTGGGCCTAGCCACCCTCTGCCTCCCTATGATAGACAGAGGTGGATCGAGGGGCCACGTTGGTCGCTCAATCCCCATGTGTTGACCCTTGGCTTCCATAGCCAAGCTACGGTGCTCCACTACCGTTGAGCTTGCTGGAGTTGCTGCCCAGCTCGAGTGTTGACCTGAGACTTGATTCGAGTCTCAACCTAAGCTCCTCCTCCGCTGATTCCTTGTTCCGATCATGTACCCCTCCTCTCTTCTTTTTCATCTCGTTTTTTCTTCTTATTTAGTCACACACACACCCTCACCTTCAATTCACTACTCCACTACCTTAACCGCGCATCGACGGTCCATGCCACCCCTTCTGATCATCTACTCTCCTTCTCGAACTCCCCATCCACTCTGCTCATTTTCTCTCCAGTTTGCCTGAGATGAAGTCAGAAGAGCCTCCACTCCCTCGTCTTGATTAGGCTCCCATTCCATTCCCCATGTGTGTTTGTTGCATGCTTCATCTATCTCTAACATCTTGCAGGTTCAATCCCTTCAATGGTAGGATGCTCCGAGGTAGCTCCATTCTAGAGCAAAGGGTCCAGTAAACCTCCATCGCATCGCAACTCCAGGTTCCCTCACACTTCCTGCACAACGGGGACCTTAGCCATCCTATTGCGAAGGTATCTGGAGACTCCATGTAGCATCTAATCGATGGAAGAGAAAAGGAGGGCTCGTCGGAGAACAACCACATCCACTGTAGAGGTAGTGGCGCAGCTGAGGAACACGGGCTATAGGTGTCGTCGATCATCTTGATCGGACGGCTCCTGTTGGTTCCCTGAAGCTAAATACGAACCACCACACTCGAAGGAGCTGAGCCTACCCGAAGCTACTCGGGCCACCCACGTGACCCACGACACCTGCCCTGAGCCAACTGCCCCCTCCGAACCACAGAGCACATGCATTGCATGTGAACGGGTGGAGAAATTGTAGTCGAGCCCCACAACTTTTCAAGATTTGCAAAAAAGTCCTGCCCAGGCACGCATGCCTCACATGCCACACCTGGGCAACTTTCATCTATTACACGCTGATTTTTGAAATTTACAAAAAAGCCCCTATCCAGATCAAATTGCAATATTTATCTATAGATTCTTCATGTTGTTATCTCATATATGCCCTTGCACTCTTTATTCCATAGCTTGAGCATCCGAACTCCAATTTGAATGATTTCAGTCTCATTTTGTTGCTTATTTCACCCTCTTCATAATGGCATCATTATCTAATTAATGTGATGCATGATTTTATATATTCTATTTTAATTAATTATTGTATCTATTGCTCTTAATTGAAATGCTTTCAATTAACCTCTGAATTATTTTAATGCACAAATGACATCGAAATCGATCCCTTTGAATTGCTCTTTAATTTGACTATTTTCAGGGTATATTTATTCTTGCATTATCATACATCATAGCATCTCATTGCATTCTTGCCTTATTGCTAAAAACCAAAGAAAAATGCATATTTCTCATCATTTACAGTGTACATTGACTATCATTCCCTCCATCATATTCTCTTCCTTTTTGTGTACCTCATTTATTTTGAATAAAAATAAAACAAAACAAAAATGCATCTCTCATTTTGCATGATCTTACATCATATCCTTGCATATCATTTATTTACATCATATTATTTTGTCTTTACATATCCTTTGCATCATTCATTAGATACATAATGTTTGACATCATTCTATGATGTGTTTACTTTGTCTGCATATATGAAGACCTAGATCAGAGATTATAATCACTCATATTTAATCAATAATTTCTGATAAATCGACGAGAAGGCTTGTGTCCCTATTTTCGACCTTAGTACACTTACCACGTATTAAATATTCCACATATTCAAAAGTGTGATATTATGCATGATATCCAATATCGTCTCCTATACTACGAAGATAAAAACAGCCTATTAAAGAGGTGATTTCGCGCTTCATCACCTCTCCATCAATACATCTCACTTACTCAGAAATGAGCTTCCAAGAAAGAAGAGAGACATGGGTGCACACTTTGTAACTAGTCATATCAACGAAATCAAGTTTGCTAGAACTCTATTAGACAATGGTTCCTCCATCACTCTCATGCCCGCCACACTTTATGAACACGTGAATTTGAGACCTCTTAGAAATTCAAGAGTCGTACTTCAGTTTGTAGATACATCAACTAAGAGACCCTGGGGCGAGATCAGGAACGTTGTAATCACCATTGAGGGACAAAACTATCACGTGGACTTTACAGTGCTAGACATAAATGTCCCTGGGAATTGGAAGGATTCCCAGATGATCTTAGGGCGGTCCTTCCTTAGGACCGCAGAAGCCCTATTTGACTATTCCTTTGGGAAAAATCCAATTTGGGGATGTTGAACTAGATGAAGCAAACTAGATTCTTGAGACCTGATACATAATCTAGCATCGAGTCAGTATCTTCTGAGTCAAAGGCAGAGTGTATCACTATTATGATAGTTGGGAAATGGAGATAGAGCCCAACCACATAATCACTCTCATCTAGAGAGGACATTGTCGATTATTTGGTCTTCCAGCTCGTTCAAGGTGATACTCTTCATGCATCTCCCTAAACTCCTAGAGACTTAGAGGTCTATCCGAACATGCCAGTCCCATTTCTTTTAGGACAATCCAAGAGTGAGGAAGATGGGTCGGACGCGGCTTTTGCCAAACTATGACACATCTTTTGCAATATGATCCTTGAATCCGTTCAGTTGGTGGTAGATGAAGCTACACAAGATCCACCCACAACACAACCAGATTCAACAATGTTAGTATCAGAATTCTGAGATGATATAGATCTTCTTGAGCTCAAACCATTACCCCCTACTCTCAAATATGCCTTTCTTGAGGGACATAAGGGAAAGTTTCCAATCATCATCCGCTCACATCTAACCGAAGATCTGGCTATTAGAAGTATTAGAGAAAAACCACAAGGCAATAGGCTGGAGATTATCAGATCTCCAAGGAATTAACCTTGTTCTTTGTTCACACCCTATATACCTCGAGGAAAATGCTAAATCCTCTCGTGAATTCTAGCGTAGGCTGAATCCAAATTTACGAGTGGTTAAGAATGAAATAGAGAAATGGTGTGGAGCAGGGTTCATTTATCCCATATCGAACTCCAAGTAGGTGGCATCCTTACACATGGTCCTAAAGAAGTCAGGACACCAGACCATCACCAATGAGGAGGGAGAGGAGATCACGAAATGAGTACCCATGTCGTGGCACATTTGTGTGGATAACAGGCTCTTGAATGTCGTGACGAAGAAGTATCACTTCCCACTGCCATTTATTGATCTAATTTTGGAGAGACTTGTGGGAAGAGAATACTTCTACTTTTTATACAGGTACTCGGGCTACAATCAAGTATCCATCACCACTAAGGATTAGGAAAAGACAACATTTACTTGTCCCTTCAATACTTACGCATTAAAGCACATGCCTTTTGGGCTCTGTAACACCCTCGACACTTTTTAATGGTACATGATCACAATATTTGTCGAAAAGGTTGGAGATTACATGAAGTCTTTATGCATGACTTCTCGGTCCATGGTGATTCATTCGATGATTGTCTCGTGCACCTGGACCGAGTCCTCAAGAAATGTTGGGAGGCTAATATGGTGCTCTCCTGGGAGAAAAATCATTTCATGGTAAAGGAGGGCATCTTGTTGGGCACGTCATCTCAAAGAAGGGAATGGAAGTTGACCCAGCAAAGGTGGATGTGATCAAGAAACTCGAGCCACCAACCAATGTGAAGCAAGTGTGGTCTTTTCTAGGGCATGTCGAATTTTGTCAGAGATATATTACGGATATTTCAAAAATTGCGCGACCATTGACTGAGCTCTTAGGGAAATACATTGATTTCATTATAGATCATAAGTGTTTTGAGGCCTTCGATATGCTCAAAAGAAAGATCATAGAAATTCCAGTCCTAAAAGCCCCCAATTGGTCTCTTCCCTTCGAGATCATGATCGATGCCTCTGATTTTGCAGTAGGGTTGTGCTAGGACAGAGGGGAGATGGAGTCCCTTATGCTATTCACTATGCAAGCAAAGTTTTGGATCCATCTCAAAAAAATTATACTATGATAAAAAAGGATATTCTTGTTTTAGTCTTTACCTTGGAAAAATTCAGATCTCTACTTTTAGGATCGAAGGTGACAATGTATACAGATCATTCAGCCATCCGATACTTAACGACAAAGAAAGATGTAAAGGCACGTCTTCTCAGATGAATACTTCTACTGGAATTTTATTTTGAGATTAAAGATAAGCATGGATTGAAGAATACGGTGACTGACCATCTATCCTGAATCGAGCAAGATAAAATCCTTGATTCAGAATCGATCCGTAAATCCTTCCCAGACGAGTCAATTTCTGTTATTGACTCCCTCACATGGTATGTTGACATGGTTAACTGTCTTATCTCTAAAAAATCTCCCCAGGGTTGGCCCAAAAATAGAATTGAACGGCTAAAGTCAGAAACCATACACTACCACCAGGAGGATATATTCCTTTTCTTTGAAGGATCGGATTGTATATGGAGAAGATGTATTCCTCAGGAGGAATATTGAAGTGTCCTCACTCTGCCACACCTTGGAGGTGGGAGGACTGAAGAATCCATGATTCGTCTACTTTATATGATGACAGAATCTCCTTAATAATTCACTAATTAAATCCCTTAGCTCATAATTGTGCTTAAATTAGGTTTAAAATATGTAATTAATTAACCTGTATTTTTGACCTTGATTAAGCCTAGTATTTTATGTAAAACAATACTTATTTTGACCTAATTCTTTCTTTAATATTTTCTTTAATTAATTAACTAACTTGGCATCAATAATTAAAGCCCATAAAAATAAGAAAATCTAGAGAAAATATAAAAATCTGACATTGTATATTTTGTGCATATTTTATCTTTGTGGTTTTCTAACCCATAAAAAATCAATAAAATTAGACTAAATATGTATATATTGTATACAAATTAATTCACTAATTAAAATTAAATAAAAAATACAAAATTACAAAATGTAAAAGTGTGGCATTTTATTATCTATAGAGTACCTTTAAAAATATTTTTTGTATAGTTAACCTCTTTTAATTTGGATCTTCATGATAGTTAGAGACAAGCAACGTTCATGTCGACCACTTTTTCATTTGACTTCATTTACTATTTCTTTATTTTATTTTATTTATTTAATCCTTAATTTTATTATTATTATCTCAACTTTTATTTATTTTACCTTTTTATTTTTATTTTATTTTTCTTCCATCTTCCATCTTTTTTTCTTTTTCCTCTATCGTTTCCCCTCTGTCTTCCCTTCTCTTCTCTCTCTCTCTCTCTCTCTCTTCGTTTCTCCTCTTGCTCCTACCCTCCTTTCTCTCCCCATGCATGTGCCCTACACGTGCCTCTTCCTCCCTCCGCCTGCACGTGATTTCTATCCCCTCTTCTTGAGCCGTCACCGTCGACCACCTCTATCCCTTCCTCTGCCACTGCCATTACGCCACCTCCGGCTGTTACGAGCCCTTCTTTGCTTTGGTCGCCTCCTCTCCCATAACCTCTAAACCCTCTCCTCCTATATCCCCCCAGTCGCCAGCCCTCTTCCTTATCCACTGCGACAACACTTCCAACCTCTAACTAGATCATCCTCTCCGATGACAACGAACGGGGTTCCCAGATTAGGCGACGACGAGTGACACGAGTATGATGCAATCCTCAATCTCCTTCTCAGCCGAGTACCTACTCTTTCCCCATAACATCAAGAGCTTAGAGCTTCCTAGTCGTCGCAGCCCTTCGAGTAATGACCGTAGTGGAGCGTAGCTCCTCCTCCAGTAGGTGATGATCGCTCTACCGATCGAGGTTAAGTCTCAGAAAAACATATCAAGGTCGTTGCAACCTCAACTGGCAAAGCATGACTCAATCGAGAAAATATAGACCATCAACAAAATCAGAGAACAATAAAACCAAGGTAAGCAGTCTTGCTAATTATTTAACCTGGTATAGACACCAGGGTCGAACACAAGGAGCATGGAATGATCCTATGAAGTAGTCGAGAAATCCAAGAAATAAAAGTATTTTTGGTGGTTTTTAATTTTCAATTTTTATGATTTTCTATTAAGAAAAGTAATAAAAATCACACTCAAACAATTATTTAAAGGTCTAAAAATACTCAAAAATTTAAAACAAAAATATTTATGTGTTTTTAAAATATTCAAGTGTTTTTGGGTATTTTATGGACTTTTTTTGGTTTTTATAAAATTTTCTAAAAATAAAAGAAAGACAATAATAACAAGCAGTGTGCATCCTAGATGAAAAGGCACATTAAAAATGTCTAAAGTGCCTCTAAAATCCTGGCAGCATTTTTTTTATGAAAATATAAAGTAAAATCTACCTACAGAAATTGAAAACCCATTTTTTTATTCTAATGAATTTTAATGATTTTTATAAGGTTTTTAGTCTTTTGCGATTTTTAGGTGTTTTATAAAATATAATCGAATGAAAATGGTATAGGAATTAAAACAACATAAAACAAACACTCATAATTTTTTTTAGAATTTTTAAAGGTGTTTTTCTATTTTTACGGATTTTCTAAAACATATAGGGACACTTTTCAGGGTTTTTGATTTTTAGAAAATAACAAATAAAATCAAAATACGTCTTAAAAATCTCCAAAAATACTGCACAATAGCATGAGCTAGTGATAATTTTTTGGGAATTTTTGGAGTAGTTTTGCTGTTTATTTAATTAAAAACAACACACACACAGGTTATAGGGACCTAAATGCAGTTCTTTTAAGTTCATGTACTAAACATTAACAAGCATAGAAAGCCTGGGGTCAAATATGTAATTTATCCAATTAAATCCGCACATGCGTCAAATCCACGTTCACAGGGGCATAACTGCAAGTTCATAAAACCATTCATTCAACAAGTAACATCTAAAAAGTCCAGGCTGAAAAATGCAAAAACACCCAAGTTCACGTGACGAAGTACGTGTCTCTAGACATGGGGGGTTGAAATGCAAATAAAAAAACTACAAGGACTAAACTACAAATAGGTTCAACTACAACTTTTATTTTACAGACTAAAATATAAAGCAGAGTAAATGCAGGGTAAAAAGAGCAATATACCCTCGCTGCACGTGAGTCGCGCATGGGAGCCACGTGTCAGCCGCTGGAGAAGGCGTGGACATTCGGCTCTGATGTCGTCAGGTGTTAGATTTGATGGTCAGGGGCTATCGAGGATGTGGAATGTGCGTGGATGTCATATCTGATATCCAACGGCATGACTCCTCTGCGACGGTTGCGGTCCGTATGAGACATGGCAGTACGGGTTTGATCCAATGGTGACGGATCGACCTGAACGAACAGCTCTTGGGTGAACTTCAACGGAGCCAAGAGGAGATCCTCGGCCCCGATGGTCGATCAGGAAATGCCGGATGACTCGTGGAAGGCTTCTGCATCGACTGGACGACTCAGATGAAGACTCCACCGACCGGATGGACGTGACGACGAAGGTGGCCCTAGAGGGACTCCGGCGAGCTCTGAGATGGATGGAATGAGGGGTCCCAACGCACTCCAAGACCTGAAATGGGTAGCTCTGACTTGGAGCTATGCTCCGGTCTAGGTTATTGAGACTAAAAAGCAAAGAAGCAACGTGGAGCAGAAGTTGGTCTCCGACGAAGGCGATAGGGGGACCTCGAGCTTAATCTCGACTAGATGGACGATGATCAGGGTGATCAAGATGTGGAGCAAGATGGAGGGTGAGCGTGCGGTGATATCAGAACGGCTGGGATGGGGGAACGGAGCTCTGACCGGCTGGTCGGAGCTGGCGGAGTGACGGCAACGACAATGAAAGATTCGATCGAATAGACCAAGGCGAAGGATAAAGGGTTACCTGAAGGTCAGAACGTGTTCCTCAGCTCCAGACGAAGGGGTCGGTGGGGTTATGGCCTCGACCAAGCGGTGGAAGGCAAGGGAGGCTACTCGCGGCGGATCTCCGGCCACGAAGGCTGAGCTGCGGCGTCGCTGCACCAAATCGATCGCCAGCTCCAGACGGTTGTCACTCTGCTGAAGGTGGCTAGGGTATCGAGAGGGAGCGAGGCACGAGTTAGGGCACTGTGGAGGTGGAGAGAAGACTATATGGGGTTGTCGGGGGTCTGGAAAGATCGGAGAGAAGCGCGATACCCGAGAAGGAATCAGATCGGGCAATGGACCCGTGAGGATATCGGAGGTACGAGGATTCTCGGGTCCTAATCCCGAGGGGAGATGCGAGCGGAGTCGGGCTAGAAAATATCGAGAAGAAACTCTGACGACAAGGATCCGGGTTAGAACCGGGTAGGAGGCACCGTTGACCCGTGGTCAACATTCTAGCCGACCAATCAGAAAATAGAATTTACAAAATACTTTACAAATCCAATAAAAAATAATACATGATTTTAAATTAAAAAGTGTATAAAATGCAAATTGTTTGTTATTTTTCAAACTATTTTTTATGGTTTTATTTATTTTTTTTGAAAAACAAATTATTCTATATACAGTATATTGTATTATATACAGGTATAATATACCTATGTATTTTGTACAATTATTTTTAATTTATAATTTTTACAAAAATACCCCAATTTTATATTTTATTTATTTATAATATAATTTTTGGATTATAGAACAAATTTTGTTTTATTTTTATTATTTATTTGCGGGTACAAAGTAAATAGACAAGGGATTATATATACATGTATTATGTACTAGTGAGAGAGAACTTTTATTTTCTTTTTAGTTTTATTTTTCTTATTTTTATTATATTTTTAGAAATATATACAAGGAAGAAAACCATATTTTTATTTTTATTTTGGCAAAAATAATTTATTTATGCACAAACATGATATATACAGGCTAGAGTGGCCCTATCTCTCTCTACTTATTTTATTTGGCGATCAGGCCAATGCTTGGCCCTCTCTTGGGGTTCGGGTCACTTAGTATTTATTCTAAATTCTTCCTTCTTTTTTTCTTATTATTCTTTATACTTTTATTTTTTGCACAAATATATGCTAATTATGTATTATTAACACAAGCATGCCTATTGCTAACTTATTCTGTTTACACCTATTTACATGATGCTCTGCCAAGATAATTGGCTAAAATAAAAGAATAAAGAGTGATGAACATGGATTCATTACCCCCTATACTTTACCTTTGATAGTCCCTTAGCATACACTTATTTGAAGAAGAAGTGAAAAGAGAAAGAAAAAGAAGAGAGAAAGAAGGAGAATCAAGATTGATTATTAAACTTGTCTTCATTAAATTGAAGTATGGAGCTCAGTCAGACCTTTGGATTGTTAGTTTGTCAGAACCTTATTTGGAACTAGGTTTAAAACTTAACAACCTCTAAGTTCCACCAATATATGGTCAAGACTCCTCAATAATCCAGATCAGAACAAGTCTACATACACAAACTCTAATGACCATGAATCTTTTATTGTATTGTGTAAGTGATGTGTAGCTCCCCACCTCAGAAATGGCAAAGTAACAGTCCCCTCAACAAGGTAACTCTAATGCCCTAGTCTGGCAGCTATTTCCTCAAGGATCGGGGTATTCCCTTCTAAGTTCAAGTTCAACCGGCTCAAGAAGAGGAGGAAGAAAAGAATGGACCATGACCAGTGTAGCCATGTATCCCTAGGAGCCCAACCAGTGTAGCTAAGTCTCCCTGCTGCAAGCTTCATGAGATGAGAATGGGTAACATAAGATTTGCTTTATTTAGCTATATACACTCCATATTTCATTTTCTCTCAGACCCACCACTTTTTTGGAGTTTTTCTTTCTTTTGCACATTTTTTTGATGTGCATATGTACATCATATCTACATGGTACATCATATATAGATAAGGAGTTTTTCCTCTTGAGCCAGTAGACTATCCCTCGTTTGAAGCATTATTGCAACCCACAACTCCTGTCTTTAGACCTCAATACCGCCAGACCAAGTTGAGACACACTTCCTTCACTAAAAGAAGATGAGAGATTTCGTCTAGAAGTACTACCCTTGTATGCTACCCCAAGCCAAAGAAGACTGCCTCATCACCACCTCATCCCTAGAGAGATATGTGTAAGGTGCTGGTGCAAGTAAAGCCATTGTCTGTGAGAGTCATGTGTGCATTGTTAAGTGTTCTACTTAGGCTCATCAAGATGACATGTGATCATAGCCTAGTAGACTTAAATGAATTAAGTCACTAATGGACATGAAAAGTCTTATCCCTAATCCCTATAAGGTTCCTCTCAGAATTAGGTGGATTAAGGTCTTAACCAAGCTCTATTTTCCAATTTAATTCCAGGCTAGTTTAAATGTCAATCTATGATTTAAAAAAACTGTACAAGTATATACAAAAAGTTTTTTATGTAATTTTTTTTAAATGTGCAAAATTTTTGAAAAATGCTTGAATGAATGCATGGATGCAGAAGTTTTGCAAATTATTTACACAAATTTACACAGGGGTTTTTCAAACTTTTGTTTTCAAATATTTTACAAAAATTTTGTACTATATACATAATTTTGATACCAAAATATTTACAAACTTTTTACAAACAAAACATTTTTACAACATTTGTACAAAAATAATTTTTATAAATAGCTATGTATGTGCAAGAAAGAATTTTATGTATAAGAAAAGTTTTAAAATTTACGGTTTTTAGATAAAGGATTCTAGCCATTTTATTTATTAATACACTCACACAAAGTATGAGTTATAGCTAAAGTATATATGAAATATATATGACACCCCCCTATACTTAGCTCGAACGATGTCCTCAGAGTGGATCAAGAGCGATGAAGAAGACATAACTCGTGCTTAGTATAGGGAAGTGAAAAGGAATGCTATACTACAACGACGAATCAAAGAATAGAATGAAGAGATCTCGGTGTTTCCCCCTATACTTAGGATTAAGTAATCCTAAGTATAGAAGGCTGTTCATAAAGGGAAATCCGAGTGAAAGGATCTACAGGGTCTACCTCCCCTATACTTAGGGTAAAATATCCCTAAGTATAGGCAACAAAATAGAGGTAAAAAGAAATCAAAGAGAAATCAAAAGTCTTACATCCCCCTATACTTAGGGCAAAGTTCACCCTAAGTATAGCATAATCATAAGATGCAAACAGGGTGTTGGACTGAAGAATGATATGATATGGACATCTGTATCTATACATGGTGGAGAACAGTGATAATCAGGCATGAGATGCAATAGATGTGAGTCAAAGACCGCATCTCATGCAAAATGAATAGGGGCGACGTCAACGACCAGTGGCTCATGATCTAGATATGGTTTGAGCCGCTACCCGTTAACACAAAAGGTAGACTCAGATGACATCTCAGATATGTCAATACTCCCATCATCATGTACCTTTCGGACCAGGTATGGTCCCTTCCAGTTACTAATTCATGATCTGGTATGTACAGAATGAAAACTTCATTCTCGATTCTATGAGAATTTTTATGAAAGTGTTTCATTTGCTTCTTTTCCATGGAAGTTTCATTTTCCCAGAATACTTGCTCTACAACTTCCCTAGAAATAATCTAAGCTAGCATCGAACAACCATACTCTCTGGTCTGTCTCAAATTGCTTATTGCTGATATGAGAATCATGCCATTCTTTCACTCTCTCCTTGTACTATAGGCTGCTCGAAAAGGCTGTCTCTAAGCTCCTCCAGGGCTGCCAATTCTACCTTCCTTTGATCTCCTACACTCACTGGATCCAATAATAATTCTGTGACAACCCAACATGACTTGTGCCTAATCTCAACAGGTAAATGGCAGGGCTTGCCATAAACGAGGCGAAAGGGAGATGTACCCAAATGAGTCTTGAAGGAAGTCCGATATGCCCACAAGAACGAGTCCAAAAGCTGTGACCAATCCTTTCGGTCTGGGCAAACTACCTTCTGCAATATCGTCTTGATCTCCTTGTTCGACACTTCAGCAAGATCATTGGTCTGAGGATGATATGGAGTGGCTACTCGATGGTCTATA
>JAZKJV010004636.1:0-161834 GCA_037367405.1 Ottelia alismoides | reverse complement strand
TGAATCTTCATAGAGAACCATCGTGTTTCCCCTGAATTCGGATCACCCCTGAGGCCTCCGCAATGGACCTCTTTAGTGTCAAGCAGGACTATGGCTCGGAGACCGAAGGCTGAGATCTATTCCTCCGCCTGTACCTCTTCCTGGATCTTTTGTCAGCAACTCCTTCGGCAAGACGAGCACCATCCATCTCAAGGTGGGTCAAAGGTGGTGCAGCAAAAGAGAGAGCGCCAGATGCCAAGGACGTAAGGGAATCAACGGGGGGCGAAGCGAAGATGCTCAAAGAAATCCCCTCAGATGCCATGGAGGCGCTGGAGAAGCGCAACACCACGGGAGGGGCAACAGCAGCCGAGTTGAAAGAGCCAAACAAGGGGAGGGCCAAGCCACCCTCTGACGAATGGGCCAGGCAAGATGTCGGATCCGAGAGGCCCAGCGCGATCGAGGAATATCGATTAGGAAAGGAGTCCGAGAGGTCCATCCCGCCCGAAAAGAAAGCAGCAAGAGAATTCGAATCCCCCCGGGCCCGACCTGCGAGAGGATCTGAGAGCGCTACCCGAAGGCCGGGATCCAAGGCCAGAGGCCAAGATTGGGGCGGCGCAGAGGGGGGGAGCCATATTTGCCACCTCAGCAGACAAAGAGAACCTTTGAGATACCAAGCACAAGACCCGAGGAGAGAACCCCAAAGGTCGCACCATATCGACCTCGCGGGATGACCCATGCAATGCATCCCTCGGGAACCCCACCGCCAACGTAGAAGGCGAAGCGACACCGGGCAACATCGGAACCTCCGGCGGAGGGGGTGGTTCGACGATCTGCATCTCCACCCTAAAGTTGAAACGGCCAACCTCCAAGGACGCGAAGAAGACCCGGCCATCTGCACCATCGAGCAAACCCTTGTTGCATTCCAACAGCACACGCGTGACATCCGGAGCCGAACCGGGTGTCAACCCATCATCGATCACCGCGAGGACGGTACCCCATCGCCGGAAGACCCGCCCCAAGCAGTGAACCGACCTAAATAGGAAAGGAACCCCACGAACCTTCGCCACGCAAACCTCTACATCCGTAACCGTGCCATTCGCAAACCGAAGAGGTCGCCAAATAATATCGTCCACCCCTCCATTTTATATTAAGCGCTCGCTCTGCACCCTGGAGAGGCCACGGGCACAGCATCGCCGAGCATCAAGAGCCACTGCGTCCCCCGAAAATCGTGTGCCAAGGAAACCATACAGGTGTCCCTTCACAGCCTCCACAGAGATGCACCTCTACAGTACGTATCCGATCATAGCATGGGTGTCGTCATCCTGCCGCAACTTTCGTAACACCCTCCCTGACCACACCACTCGCCATCTTCGAGCCACCCGCAACCTTTGAAACACCCGCCACTTTCGAGTCAACCGCAACCTTTGAATCACCCGCAACCACTGCCGTGAAGCTACGATGCTCCCGACGAGTACTGATCACAGAGGATACCCTTCACCCGGCTTGTCCACCAGAACCATGCACAGCACCACCATCGGTATGATGAACGGAACCAAACCAGCAGGTGGCTCTACGGTGACCCACCCTCCCGCAGGAGAAACACCTCGGAGGATCACTACAGAAAGATGCAACGTTGCCCCAAGCCCCACAGTGGAAGCATCTTTTCTCTGGCTTTTTGTGGGAGACATGCACCCACTCCCCACCAACCCCATCGCAGTGCACCACGCTTCCACCTTCTTCCAGTCTTCCTTCCTCCTCCCTGCAAGCCATCCACTTCCCCTTCCCGACTTCCCCACCCCTTCCCTCAACAAAGAAACCACCGCCAGCTCCCGCCAAGACCCCTCCCTCAGCGACAACTCCAAGACCCTCCTCTCCGAGAGAAACCACACCCTCGGGTCCCGACGTAGCAGAGTCTTCCCCTCCCCGAAGCGATGGGACCCCCCCCCCCCCGCGAAAAGAACCACCCGACTTCGGTGGGCCCGCCTGCACTCCCGAACTTCGTATTCTCCACCAACGCTCCATCCTCCTATCGTTTCTGCTAAAAGATCTCAACTCAGGGAGATCATGCCTACTTCAAGATCATCCAGCTCTCCTTCAGGATCCTCAGAGATAGATGCATCTACTGCTGCATCTTCTTCAATTATAGCATATGCCTTGACTAGTTGTTACAGGGCAGATTTGTCAGAATGGATCATGGACTCAGGTGCATCCCACTACCTCTATGGTGATCGAAGTCAGTTTACTCTGTTTGGTCCGACTCAGCCTGGACGATATGTTGTGATAGCAGATGGGACACATTCTCCCATTACTGGTCAGGGGGAAGTGCAGCTAACTCCTGCTATGAGCCTTCAGAATGTTCTTTATGGCATTTCGTTTTCAATGAACTTATTATCTATTAGTCAAATCACCAAAGATTTACGTTGTCGTGCCATTTTTGACCCATCTGCTCTTGTGTTTCAGGACATTCTAACGGGCAGGGTGATTGGCACTAGCCGTGAGCAAGGAGTTCTCTACAAACTAGTCCGGTCTCCTTATTCTGGTGCTTCTTCTTCCATTCGCATTGGGTCTGCGTCTCCTTATATATGGCATCTTCGTTTTAATCACCTTCCACTGCAGAAGTTGTATCACGTTCTTCCACAGATTTCCCTTCGTCCTACCTTTCAGTGCAAGGCCTAACAGCTTGGGAAGCATCACCGTTCTTCGTTCCAGAGTCGTCAGGGTCGAAGTAGTCATGGTCTATTTGAGTTGTTTCATTTCGATATTTAGGGTCCCAGTCGTGTCCCTGATCATCAGGGGCATAGAATTTATCTTGTTGTTATTGATGAATGTTCAAGGTTGTCATGGGTTTATCTTCTTAGAAACAAATCTGACGTTGGTCATGTTATTCAGTCCTTCATTATTGAAATAAAGAACATCTTTTCTGCAAAAATCAAGTACATACGGTCTGACAACTCTTTGGAGTTTTGTACTAAGCAGCTTGCCACGTTTCTTGTGTCTCATGGTATCGTCCATCAAACATATTGTCCTTATACTTCACAACAAAATGGAGTGGCTGAAAGAAAACACCACCATCTCCTAAATGTTACAAGGACCCTTTTGATCCAAAGTTGTACTCCTCATTCATACTGGGGTGATGCAGTCCTAACTGCTTGTTACCTTGTTAATCATATGCCCTTTTCTGTTCTGAGAGCAAAGATTCCGTTCTTGATTGTTTTTGCCGAGACAAAACTCTTCTCCCCCATGCCTCGTGATGGCCTTTGTTCATCAGATGTCCCCTGGTCTTGACAAGCTCTCTCCTAGAGCAATCAAATGTGTGTTTGTTGGGTACTCCAAAACCCAAAAAGGATATCGTTGTTTTGACCATGTTCGCCAAAGGTACTATATGAGCGTTGATGTAACCTTTTTAGAGAATATTAGGTATTTCTCTCCTACATGTGACAAGCTCATTTCATCTGAGGTTGGGGAAGAGGTATATATGCCTCTACCTTCGATCTCTGCTCCACCACCCCCACCATCTCCACCACCACCTGCACCGCCATCACCTCCACCACCTCCATTTTTTCCTCAAGTTTATCGACGTCATGCTCAAGTGCCTCGCCAGTTATCCAGCACGCCCGAGGTATGTTCTAAACATTTGAGTTTTTCTAATGGCAATGGTGATTTGCATATACACGAAGTACTGCACGATATCCCAGGTGCTATACCTACTGTGAGCAATGAAGATCTAGATGTGTCTATTGCTCTAGGGAAGCAGAAGCGTACATGTACTATGCATCCTCTTGCATCTCATGTGTCCTTGGATCGTCTCTCCGAGGAGTTTCAGAAGTTCATTCTAGGATTGTCGGTAGTGGAGTTACTACGGTCTTATCAAGAGGCGCTGCAAATTCCTCAGTTGTGTCTAACAATGGAAGAAGAAATGATGTCTTTACAATCTTGTGGTACGTAGAGCATTGTGCAAGCTCCTCCAGGTGTGTCTATTGTTGGAAGCAGGTGGCTCTCAGATCTACTGCAGATCATTCTCTCTTTGTTAAGAGAACTCAGGAAGGCACGGTTGTTGTTCTAGTTTATATTGATGACATTGTTGTTACTGGTAGTGATGAGCACAGTATCCAGGCTACCAAGGAGTTCCTTGGATGTCAATTTATGACCAAGGATCTTGGCAAGTTACGTTATTTTCTTGGCTTGGAGTTTGCACGCAGTCAACAGGGTATGATTATGACGCAAAGGAAGTATGTACTCTAAAACCCAAAAAGGATATCGTTGCTTTGACCATGTTCGCCAAAGGTCGTATGTGAGCGTTGATGTAACCTTTTTAGAGAATATCAGGTATTTCTCTCCTACAGGTGACAAGCTCATTTCATCTGAGGTTGGGGAAGAGGTATATATGCCTCTACCTTCGATCTCTGCTCCACCACCCCCACCATCTCCACCACCACCTTCACCGCCATCACCTCCACCACCTCCATTCTTTCTTCAAGTTTATCGACCTCATGCTCAAGTGCCTCGCCAGTTATCCAGCACGCCCGAGGTATGTTCTGAACATTTGAGTTTTTCTAATGGCAATGGTGATTTGCATATACACCAAGTACTGCACGATATCCCAGGTGCTACACCTCCTGTGAGCAATGAAGATCTAGATGTGTCTATTGCTCTAGGGAAGCAGAAGCGTACATGTACTATGCATCCTCTTGCATCTCATGTGTCCTTGGATCGTCTCTCCGAGGAGTTCCAGAAGTTCGTTCTAGGGTTGTCGGTAATGGAGTTACCACGGTCTTATCAAGAGGTGTTGTAAATTCCTCAGTTGTGTCTAGCAATGGAAGAAGAAAAGATGTATTTACAATCTCGTGGTACGTGGAGCATTGTGCAAGCTCCTCCAGGAGTGTCTATTGTTGGAAGCAGGTGGCTCTCAGATGACTGCAGATCATTCTCTCTTTGTTAAAAGAACTCAGGAAGGTACGGTTGTTGTTCTAGTTTATATTGATGACATTGTTGTTACTGGTAGTGATGAACACCGTATCCAGGCTACCAAGGAGTTCCTTGGATGTCAGTTTATGACCAAGGATCTTGGCAAGTTACGTTATTTTCTTGGCTTGGAGTTTGCACGCAGTCAACAGGGTATGATTATGACGCAAAGGAAGTATGTTACTAATCTTCTGGATGAGACAGGTATGACAGGCTACAGACCTGCCACTACACTAATGGATCCTAATGCTAGACTTTATGATAATGACTCGGAGGAGATAGATAAGAGACGATATAGGGAACTGGTAGGAAAGTTGCTTTAAGTTACAATTACCAGGCCTGACATATCATTTATTGTGAGCAGAGTTAGCAAGTTCATGGAGCAACCTAGGCAAGTCCATATGGATGCAATTTGTATGATATTGAGATATCTAAAATCCCCTCCATGTGTAGGTCTATTGTTCAGAAGAGACTCATCAGTCATCACTCTCAGTTAATGGATGTGCTGATGCAGATTATGTTGGGTGTCCCAAGGACAGGAAGTCCACTTCTGGCTTCACCGTGTTCGTTGGTAGCTCCTTGGTCTCATGGAGAAGCAAGAAACAAACTGTTGTTGCTCGATCTAACGTTGAATCAGAATATAAAGCTATGGCCCTGGCCCAAGGGAGTACTGAAATGATGTAAGATCAAGTCTGTTCTAACTGACCTTGCAATTAAGGTGTCTCTTCCAATGCATCTCAAATGTGATGATCAAGCAGCTTTATTTATAGATAATAATCCAGCCTTCCATGAGAGAACGACGCACATCGAAGTTGATTGTCATTATACCCGTGACTTGATCCAAAAGGGGTTTATTTCCACCTCCCATATTGCTTCAGGAGAACAGATTGCAGACATGTTTACAAAGGCTCTTGCAAGAGGTCCTTTCTAGCGTTGTTGTTCCAAGCTGAGCATGATAGACATATATGCTCCAGCTTGAGGGGGTGTTGAGAAGATTCTTATTTATCTGTATTTTTATTTATATTTCTCATATTTTCCATCTTCTTTATGTAATTTCTCCCTGAGCCTTTCTCCTATATAAGAGGGCTCTAGGGCTACGTGATATACAACTTTTCTTTTCACTTCAACACTAAGTAACCATAAAAGGTATTACTTGGCATGTAAACTATAAAATACGATGTAATATTGTTAATGTAAAATAAAAACTCGAAGTATCGTATATTAAATGTATCTAAATGTAATTTTAGCCACATATTTTTATATGTGCGGGACGGGTTAGGCCGGGTTTTGTGGCACATGTCCACGGCCCTCCCAGTTGACAGGCGGGCCAAAGAATGTGTCGGGCTAGGCCGGCCCATTCATGAAATCTCTTGGCCCCAACTTGGCCTATGAGCGGACCAAGCGGGTTGGGCAGCGGGCCCCTGGTCCATTTGCCAGGTCTAATTGCAAATAATCCATCTTTCACGAACGAATAGAACATATGTAAGAAGATCACATGATCAAAGAGGTGGTTTTTCAAGGATAGGTTTTCCATCCCTATCTGAGAGCATAAGGAAGCAGTTAGGAGGCATCTTCTCTCAAGCTCTTCTGCGCTTTAATCTTGTTAGTTGTCAGTACTGTTCTTTCTAAATTCAACATACTTGATATATATATGGGCTTATGGTGGATCGTTAAAAAAATGGAGAATAATCATGGATTTTAGACAATGTAGGTAAGAATCTAAGTAAATAAAACTACTGAATGTGCATGACCTCATAAAAATTTATTTGATACTAAGATGATTTTATTTTATCTCCCTCCCGGTATATTAATAATGATACTTCATTTTAGCCCCTCCTCAAGAAGCAGGAAGCACTACTTATTCAATAAGATTCGAGCACACATTGTCCCATACCTCGTTTATAGACGCATCAAAATGAGCTGCAAGGATGTATGTGGTGTTATCAGAGATCCCACACCTCTCTTCAATGATTCACTTATCTGTATGAAATACAGATAACATATTTCACCAGATTTTCGATAACAAGGAAAAGAAGCAAGCTATCAGGATATCTTTTCATCATACATGTTTAGATCCTGAGTAGTTATACACTAGTTCTGAATGAAGTGTCCGTGTTGTAAGCAAACCTCTTGACTGGGATAAAAGAGCCTTATGAGCCGCTGCCAAGACGGGGAAAACATCTGGTATCTGCGGCATTATTTCTTAAGAGTCAAACGAGAAAGATGGACAGTATCATGTAGAGCTATGGCAAAAAAATATGATTAAGAATTAAAAAATAATTCATATTGAGGTAGAAGATGAAAACAAGAGTATGTGTTTTACATAAAGTTAATGTTAAAAGACCACATGAAGTTACTGAAAAAATACAGCCTCCGACACATTTTTCAACTTTTTAACTAAGAAACAGCCTACACACCACAGAAAAAGTACGAAAACTCACAAGACTTGCATTGAGAAATGCCACCTCCAATTCCAGCTTTCCCTCTTGCATTGACAGCAGAAGCTCCCTGGATATTGAAGGCAGTCTATTTCACTCCAATAGCTTGAAAGAAACTTACAGATAAATCTAAGACGCCGCAAAAAAAAGTGCAGGGGTTTTCAACCAAGCATCACCCAATAACAACCATTTAAAGGCTGGTGGAAACATCGGGTAGAATCGAGATAATTGAGTAATTATATGACAATTCATGTTTTGCAGATACAATCCACGTGATTTTTCCTCCACACGCGGTTCATGAAAAGATAAATGTCTAAGCGTGTCATTTCACAACTATACTTAAAAATTCAGATCCAACCAATTTCATCTTAATTGAAATTTTTTTCATTTCTCATAAAAGCAATATCAATGGGCGCAAATTACTTCTTTCAACGGCCTCCAAAGATGTTTACATGAAGCCCATAAGTGAGGGGCTCGAGGCCTTACATAGCGAAACAAGCAGGAAATCCAAAGCATGGCCAACATTAAAGAGAGGTCTACGTCCAGTTGGCTATTTAGGATATACAAAATTTCTATGTAATGAGAAGTTCCATTGTTTGATGATATACAAACACTATTTCCACCAATTACGCGATCGAGAGCAAGAAAAAACACGCCTTTTCTTCCACAATTGCAGCATGAAGTAGATATGCGGTTAAAAATTGGGTCGTCTCTTTAGTTACAGTTCGAAATGGGGTCATATGTCAGAGAGAGAAAGAGAGAAAGCGAGAAACAAACTTGCTATTGGCGACATCTGCGAAGAGGGCGAGCGAGATGCTTCTGCTCGAGGTCACCTCGAAGGACCTCATCGTCGCCTCGAAGTCGATGCAAATCGGAGATGTGGATTGCAGTGGTGGAGGGGACGCCTGCTGGCGTTGGGAAGGAAGGCCTTAGCGGGCGCGGGGTTTGGGAAGAGGGAAGGGAGCGATATTACCTCTCGGCGCCCTACCGAGCGTGGGGTTTGTATTACGCGGATCTGTGTTACGCGGATATTACCTTCGGATCCGGAACTTACACAAACGTGCATGTGGCGTGGAAAGTTTAGAAAAAAATGCTTAGCAAAATCCATTGTAAGATTCCAAGAGAGAATATTTGCTTTGGTTTTTGAGGATCAATTTTTAGATTATTTTGTTTGACAAATAAGAATAATATTTTTATTCGTTTTCCTTTATAGATGATCAATATTTTGATACATGAGTCAAAATGAAGAACACGGTTTCTTCACTATTCCTCTATCATAAGCCTCTTCCACTAAAAAAATATAAATAACTACCACTTATCTAACAATCTTATCTAACATATTATTTTTGTCCCTCCTTATCTTTTCCCTCCAACCTAATAGAGAATAGCAAATAACTATCACTTATCCCTCCTTATTCCTCATTATCCTCTCCCTTCAATCGAACAGAAACAATGTCTTATTCTTCTTTATCCATCCTTATCTATTTTTCATTTTCTTCCATCGAATGACTCCTTATAAATTATTGCTAAATTAATTTAATATTATAAATAAATCTTGTTCAATGTTTTAGAAAACTTGAGACTGAATATTGAAGCAAATAAGCATTAATATCTTCAAAGAATAAAAAAGATATTGATCCAGATAATCATTTCCTATAACGTTGGTCAAAAGATGTAAAATTCTGAAACCCGAACAAAGACTAAATTGCAAAAAATATTTAGGTTTGGGCTTAATTGCAAAATCTGTACTTACCCAAAGTTCAAAAAATCCAAATTAAGAGTTCATCACGTAGTGCTCGTCGAGATCTTTCCAACGAGTCCAAGAACATACAAATCCGATATCAGACGAGGAAGTTGTGTTCGTTTTACGTTCGTTGGTCGGTAATCGAACTCGTATTTGAATCCGGACCCGATTAACCAAACTCAGGTATAAAGAGGAATATGGCTAGGTCTAGGTCGACCAAACCTTATTCCCCACCTTCCAGCCACCGGAGCTCCGTACAAAAGCTCATCGGAGCGCCGCCAAGGCCGCCGGAGGTCGTCGGATCTCAAAATCGAAGGTACCGACGCGAAGTTCTCTCCGCGAGGGAGCCGTTCGTTGCATCCATAAGCTACAGATCATCCCCTCTTGCTGTCGTTTTCCGCATTTGTGGGTTCCTACGGGTTGAATTCCGGTATCATCGTCGGATCGAGTTGGACGTTTTCGAAAATATGCATGCAGGTCGCCGGGAATGGGGTAGACATAGTACACATGTTATATATCATGTTGCATATCCTTATGGCGGATCGAGTCACAAATCTTGATGAATCTGATGATTCCTTTCTTTTTCTTCTATTTATGAAATATGCCATTCATTTTCATTTTTTTCCACTGTGAATGAGGGATTATTCAGTTAATCATGAATCATTGTTGGTGTCAATGCGATATACAATTGGAACCCGTATCCATCGAGGAAATTTCTAAACAGTAGTCTTGCTTGAAAACTCCAACATGTGCCTCATCCATATACCGATTTTGCTCCATTCTTATTAAATGATCACATGTCCGTGAGGGTCTGTGAGAAACTAATGGAGGAAAAAGACTGAATAAGAAGGATGACTAGAAACTACATGCACAAGTCATATCCATGTACATGCTACTAATGAATGAGATTAGCATGAGAACAAGTTTAGTTGAAAAAGTCAACGAATGTGCAATATATTTAAAGTTAAAAATACAATTGTTATGTAATATTTTTGATACTAAGCTTTTATTTTTCAGAAAAAAAATATTTCGATTCTGTTTATATATTGGTGGTCATATTGTTCAGCTACTGTGATTCTTATCCATGTGTTCAAATAGTTTGTGATATGGTATTTTCTTCTGCTATTACTCTATTCATATTTTTTTTCCCAAAACCTGGTTTTTGCAGCCCAGGTAGCTGCCTTTTATTTTATCAACCATGATAGAACAAGCGGAGCCCTTCATGGGGGATTACAGATATGAGTCAACTAAAACAGGGAAGTGAAACAAAAAAGTAACTAAAATACAATCTCTTGTTCAGTCAGAATCTGGTCTTTACAGACCCAGCACAGAGTGCGTTTGCTTAGCCATCTTCTTCCCAGTAATTGGGTCTTCTTCCTGCTTATATTTGCCTCCTTAATAATGACTTTCAGACTTCACCATTAGATGCAAAGGGAAGCCTCTTTTTCAAATTCGTCAGCTTTTATCTTCACGTCCATACTCCATGAAAGAGATAAAGGGGGATCTTCCAAGTCTTTCCATGTGTCACAAAAAGAAAAAATCAAAGGAATTAAGATTTTCCAGACATGTTAGAAAATAGTTGTAATCATGTGTTGAAAAGGGGTACTTAACTTCTGTGCACCCATCCATAGGATGCGTGCACTTCCTTAGAATATTGCCAAGGAATAATCCAGACTTCCAGTACCCAAAAGGAATATCTCCATGTAATGACCAGCAGCATAAATCCAGTCTTCATAATGCTCCAATATGTATTTCCAAATTCTCAGGGTCCACCCAGAAGTGAAGAGTCATCAGAGCCTTTCAATCGAACCAAAAAGAAACCAAAAGGATTAAGGCTTTCTTAGCAAAACAGAGTTTAGCTATTGTAAAACAAAAAAAAAGGTACTTAACTTCTGTGCACACATCCAATGGATGTGTGCACTTCCTTAAGAGCTCGCCAAGGAATTTTCCAGGCTTTAAGTACCCAAAATTATTTAAAAGTCCAGTCCTCATTTTTTCAGATATTAAGATTGCACGGAAGAGTCTTCGTCCATAAGAAGCATAGGAGAAGGTCTTTGATTTCTTTTTTGTGCACGCTTCCAATGGATACGTGCACTTCCTTCGTTCATCACCAAGGAAACATCCAGGTACCCAATAATATCAGCTTCTTCTGTCCTTTTTCTTTTAGTGCCTCTTTCCAGTGCCCTCTTCCTTATTAGCCAATCAGCAGTCCAGTTATGAATTGGATATCCCATCCAATTAACATGTATGGCCCAAATTAGAATATATTTCCTATTGATCACTCTTCCATCAGCATCCAAGAAATTTTTTTGAAGGGATAATAAGGCATTAAGCACATCCATCAGAATCAATTTTGCATCTTCCAGCTTCCAATGTAACAGATCCCTCTCAGAGTTATTGTGGAAAAAAGATTCAATATTTTTCTGGCTTGGAATACCTTTAATAGAGAAATAGTAGTTCTCATAAATTTTTGATTTATATAAATCAGGTGAACCCTTTTCTTCCTTAATCGGAGCATAAATTGACTCCCTTAGTAGCGAGTACTTTAATAAGTCAACAAAATCTGGCGTTGAACAGTGCTGAATATAGTCATTACTGCATTTGGAGTCAAAATCAACCAGAAGTATCCAAAAGAACTGGTAGATAGAAATAGCAGTCATGAGACCAACACCCGCATGGTATAGTTCATACCAATAATCCATTAAGTCCAAGTAAGCATTCCCAACATTAATGTATAGTTCCCAAGCTGAATTGACTCGGTTGATTAACAAAGAAATAGTTCTGTTCATTAGTTTAAAGAACTGAACTTTAATAGGAGGAATAATTTCATCTCTGTCGAAATTGTACTTCCAGAAATCAATCCTTGCTTCCATCATTAAGAGTACACTTTTTCCCAGAATCAAATGAGCATTCAAAAAATTTCTTTGACTAATAAGACTCATTCTGTATTTGGTTGCCAATAATTTGAAGGGATAGACATTATCAAAGAATCTGGACTCTGCTATCCCAAGCCTTTTATATAAGAACATGAACTCATTCTCCTCATTCTCCAACCCATTCATAAACGTATCAAGCAACGAATCTGAAGACTCGAGAAGGAAAAGGAAAGCTTCAGATTTTAGAACCTGGTGTTGAAAACCTGCTCCTTGCAGTTGCCGCCCGAACACAATGGAAGTCGCCATTCTTTTGATATGTCGGTTGACAACAAGAACATATCTCCCTTTATATATAATAAAGAAATGCCAAACCTCACTTTTTGTCTCGAGAAAGAGCCAAAAAAGTACTATCTCCTGCCGAAATCCTGCTCCAGTATCCGAAGTACTAACGTCATCATTATTCCCACTTTCCCATAACCAATCAACAATCAGTATAACCGGCGTCTGAAATTTGAAAGGACATCTAATATTTTCATCAAAATTTCCATGAGCCTCAGCAGCAAACCAGATCCTAAACATCAAGTTTTCATCATTTAAATCTGACATAGCTCAATTGTTCTTTGTCTAATGCAATGCTTCCTTTAACTTTTGCTGGTAAACAACTGTAATTATAAAATGTCTGATCCTGTCTTTGTCTAATTGCATAGTTAGCCAGATAATCTGCAGCCCCATTAGCCTCTCTATAAACATGTGATACCTTCACTATAAGATGTTTGACAGAAATAATCTCATTCCACCAATATCTAAGATTGGGAATTTTGCAAACTCCTTCCTCTATCATCTTTACTAGCACCTCCGAGTCCAGTTCCAGCCAAATCTTATTAAAACTATGTCTCTTACAGATGACCAGACCTTCTACCGCAGCTCTGAGTTCTGCTTCCATATTGGTAGCAACTCCAAAGAAATAAGAGAAAGAAATTATCATCTCTCCTTTGTGATTCCTAATGACTCCTCCTCCTCCTGCAATCCCCGGGTTGCCTTTTGAAGCTTCATCTGTATTAAGTTTTAAAGTTCCATTTTCTGGTTTCCCCCAACAGAAGATCTTCCAAATCCTCTCCTTTTTCGCTTCAAACCCCATTTTCTGCAAGAAATCTTCCTCATCCTTATTTACTACAAGATTTGAACAGACCAATGGGATTATTGTCTTTGTGTCCAGCTGCACCTTTTTAATCAAGAAGTAAATAGAAGAATGATCATCATCAAATCTTCTTCTATTTCTTTCAATCCATATATTCCAGAGGAGCCAAGCTAAGAAGATTATCCTGGCTTTTCTAAGAAGAGTTTCCCTTGATCTCCATTTAAATATATAGTTCATCCAGCCCAAGAAGTCCCTCATATTTCTATGAAGTTTAAAAGTATCAAAATACCAGTTCCAAAGCTCTATAGCAATTTCCCCATGAAAAAAAACATGTTCAGGATCTTCAGAATTTGGGTTACCACAACAATTACATTTTGAGGCCAAACTAATACCCAGTTTAGCCACATTGTCATCAAACGGTAACTTCTTATGAAACAGTCTCAAGAGCATAATTGATATCTTCGATGGAATTCCAGGATCCCAGATAGCTCTTCCCCATTTCTGAATCCTTCCTTTTTTCCTAATACTTTGCCAGGCACTCTTCACAGTAGGAAACCCTTGATTATTTAATATCCAAAATCTTTCCGGGTCTTCCTTGTTAAGTTTAATTTTTTTCGCTAAAATCTCCTCAATTTTATTTTTCTCCAAGCCTGTATCTGCTAGCTTATTCATATTCCAATTGTCAGCTTCAAACATATCTGAAATTAAAGTATCCGGTTCAATCCCTATAATCCCCTCATGGGGCCAAAGGAGTCCATTCGGGAGCCAATGATCCAGCCAAAATCTGATGTTCCCATTCCCTACTGTCCAAGAAACATATTTATTCACCTCTTTCCAAGCCTTTTGAAGATTTTTCCATCTTGCTGGAGCATAAACATTAATATTTTCAAGACTTCCATACCTTTTTTGCATAAAATTTGTCCAAAGTGACTTATTCTGCATGTAGTGCCAAGCCATTTTCATTCTAATGGCCATCATCATTTCACCCAAAGATCGTATACCCAAACCTCCTTCTGCAAGCGGTTTACAAACCTGTTCCCAAGCTATCCAGTGTTTAGTTTTGTTTTCTTTTGATCCTTGCCAAAAAAAATGGAGAATATACTTTCCATCTTTCTGATCACTCCTTGAGGTATATCATATACCATCATCATGTGTATAGGAATGCTTGAAAGAACAAGTCTGATCAGTGTTATCCTCCCTCCTGCTGAAAGAACTTTGCTTTTCCAACCTGCCAGTTTATTTTGAACATTTTCAACCAATCTATCAAAATATTTAATTTTTATTCTTCCTTGAAAGATTGCTCTTCGTTATATTAATCTTCTGTCCATTTGTATAAAAATTGCTCTTCGCTATATTAATCTTCTGCTATTTTGCCCATTTGTATAAAAATTGCTCTTCGCTATATTAATCTTCTGTCCTGAAGCTTCTTCATATTTATGCAGAAACTCTTTCAGATTTTCTAACGACTGTTTTCCACCATTTGTGAATATAATGGTATCATCTGCAAAATGTAGATGAGAAATAATGGGTACCCTTGGTCTTGTATAAAAAGGCTTCATCTTCCCTTTATTTAAAAGGTTCAATAATCCTCTACTCATAGCTTCTTCCGCTATGATGAAAAGTGCTGGAGATAGAGGATCCCCCTGTCTCAACCCCCTTGAGCTCTTGAACCATCCCGTGGACGAGCCATCAATTAAAATAGAGAAAGGAACATTACAAATGCAAGCCTTGATTGTGTCAATTGTTTTTTCATTAAATCCAAATTTGGATAAGACCGCAAAAAGAAATTTCCATTCTATTCTATCATATGCCTTTTCCATATCTAGTTTCATTATCACATTACTCCCTCTGCTTTTCATACTTAAATGCTGAGCTAGTTCTTGGGCTAGAGCTATATTATCAAAAATACTCCTTCCAGCAATAAAACCCCCTTGATTTTCAGCTATCAACTTATTCATGAAGGGTGCCAGTCTGTCAGTTAAAATTTTTGTAATAATCTTATAACTGACATTGCATAAATTTATTGGTCTGATTTCACTGAAAGTGCAAGGATTCTTTTTCTTTGGAATCATAACAAGGAATGTAGCTTTGACTGAATCAGGCATCCAAAGTTTCTTAAAAAAATCAGTTACTCTATTCATATTTTTGATTTAAGTCGAACTATTTTGAAAAGTTGATATTTATGTCTGTATGTCACGTAATTAAAGGATCATACAGATCGGATATTGATTTTATTAGTTTCGGATGTTATTACTGGTGTCGTTGTTTAAATGGCCATACTTGATTTTATATTGATGATCGATATCACAATCACCCGTGATCTATATAGAAGCTATTACTTGTCCTGTCTTCGATCGCTTTATATCTGGAATCATCCAAATTATCAGATGATTTCTTCGAGCGCAATAATCTAAGATTACATTTGTATTTTTTAAATTACAGTTTCACAAGAGGCTGTGAAAAAAAGTGTATACCTTCGTCTTGAAGGCTTAATCATCTGTGATGTTTTTATCGAATTCTTGAGCTCGATCGAGAACTTTCTATAACGATTTTGGTTTCAACTTAACAGTGGATATGTTTTAAAATTATGACAGTAATGACAACTGCTTTGTGTTTTCTGTCAAGTTTGATGAAACAATAGATGATCAATAATAGTACATGCTTATATCCCTAATAATATAGCATCACATAAACACGGATATTATTCTCTAATATATCTCCTTGATCTAGAATATTCCTTTAGTGGCATGTTGGCTATAAATCCTATAGGAAATGTACTAATAGTTCTGCACTCTTTTTCTGTAAAACATCTTTTTTGTGTGCTGGATGTAGTCATGAATCTTATGATGAGTGCATCAATCCCTTGGTCAATATAAATCATTAATTTGCGGGTCAATACGACGATCAAATGTAAAATTGGTCAATTTGCAATTACTTGTAGCTTATTTCTTGATACCTGTAAAATCTCAAGTAATCTCCCTAGAATATGGACTAATTACTGCTCGTTTGAGAAGTCCCTGTAATAGTGTCGGTCTCAACTGTGATTGTGATTTTGAATTTACATACTAACAATCAATTATCTTTGCTGGGAGGATATTAATATCTGACTCAAATCGCTTTAGTGCCTGTGTAATCTCATATAAATCAACTTTTCATTTTAAACTTAATAATGAGAGGTAAACCTCCAAGGAGAAGCATGCCTCTCTGGAAAACTCGGATAGAGTTTTGGACAACCGTAAATAACCCAGTTAAGAGATTAATGCTGCTTTAGCTCACTGTGTGTTGCTTAGTGCTCTTTTTGACGTCTTAGTGATTTTTCCGTCATGACGTCGAACGGTTTTGCACCTTGTGCTTGGTGTCATGCATTGTGCTCTGTGTGATTTCCGTCTGGCGATGAGGCCTACGAGCTCTATGTGATTCCTCTTGAGGTGTGTGCTACTAACAGGGGGTGTGAGTGGTGATTGTAAGCAGCATTAAACTACCGTCCAAGCTCATCTTTCCTGACCGATGTGATTTCTAGGTACTTATAGGTGTTGGCCCTACGTATAAGTACCCGGATGCACTTTTGTGAGGAAAGACATCGAGTTTATTAAATAAAAAGCCGTGAACTATGTGATCAGTAGCGACAAATCTAAGATAAACATATTGAATCATACCGTACCGTTCATTCGAGAACTCTATTGATGGAATATGAACTTGGATTATTTTTCTATTATGATCCTACTCTCTTATAAGTTAGTATTGGCATACAATATATAGTCATATGTGGATTGGAAATATGAGTCAAGTTGTTACAAGTCTCTTTATGCGGGATGCTAGTTCTTTACGAGGTGACATTTCTTAGTGGATAATGGTAATGGGGAAGTTGTTTATAGTTGTGGGTTCTCATAACTGTCTTGTTGTACACTTGTTGTTTACCTTTCTAGTTGTTATTTTATATCCGTATTGGACACTTTGCTCATAAACCTATTTGCATGAATTCGATAGGTTTACAGGAGCAGCAGTCCCGGCAGTAAGGGGTTGTAGTTGATTTGTTGCAACATTATTTTGTGGTACAGTTGAATTCCCTGTCTTTGTACATGTACTTACATTTTGAGAGACAAAAGGATGTATCTATTCATGTGGCTATTTTTGTATGGCAATGTACAACAATATTCTTTTGTGGACATGATGTATGAATGGAATGGAAATAGAATGAAAAAAATGCAGTTCTTCCGTCTCTACGGTTCTCCTGCATGGTTATTACAACTTGGTATTTCGAATGTAGAATTGCATGTTGTGAAAGTGTATTGCTGAGTATCTAGATCCCTGGGGACGTCACAAGATAGTCCTCTTCTAAATCGCATATATAACTACTACAATGTGCAATAAAAAGTCATATAAATTTGTGATTCAACTCTTGATGATGCCTAAACAAATTTCCCTATATCCATGAAAGATAGGTTCACGTAGAATTTCATACAACGACAATCGATCTGTTTTATATTGTATAACCAATCCTTGACCATTCACTTTTCAAATCCCATGTACTTCCCAACCTATAGATCTGATGAGGGAAAAGGGTAAGAGTGGCATACACAGAAGATAAAAAAAAGCAAGTAGGATTACTTGCTCGCTAAGTCAGACCTTCATCTTCCGAAAAAATTAGAATCGCATCACTTTTAGTTGATACGAGAATATATATGAACGATCTTTCCATGCATTGTGCAATGGGCGTTGAGAAGGAACTATGAAAGTTGAGTGGTCCCTCCCAATGCAGGATGTGCAGTAACGACTGGTATCTGTAAATCGTCAACAATGGTTAGAAAGTTATCTCTATGGCCATAACCTGCAAGCGACTTGTCTTTCTCTTTCATAATTCTTCTTTCCAGTAGGTGGTGGTGGTGAAGTAGGGGGTGCATGAGAAAGGGGTGTAGAAATATTTTAATATGGTGGAGATTTATGTTGAGCATAGTCTTGTGATCAAGTTATGTGACATACGTCCCCTTTGAGGATCCGGATACTCAACAAACCAATCCACGCACATACAACACATGGTATATATGACATTCACAAAAGCAGGAGAAAATAGCAACATGTAAGAATTTAAAATTTTTTTTCTTTTCATTCAACATTTCACATTTCATATATTTTCATTGCATTCCATTGTTTGTTTCCATGCATACAATTTCCATGTCCACAAATATACATTACATGCAATATCTTTCAAACAGTAAAAGCTACAAGTACCTGAAACGGTAAAATGGAGCACAAAAAATTTGATGACTCTATAAGGATTTAACCGCCTATATATAGGAATCAAATCGTATGTAGTCTGCAGTAAGGAGGAAAGGGGACATCGTACCTCAAAAGTTGGCTACCTCGGTGACTTCACCCGCGAAGAACATCATGGTTGGTGATTTGATGACGGCGCAACACTGCCCACGGGGTTGCCTTAGACTTCCTCTACGCGGAGATGGTTTTGGATCGTCGATCTGAGGCGCTCCGACGAGCCTCACGAGGAAGAGGGGATGATGAAGAGTGATGGTCAAAGGGAAGAAGAGGGTTGCTGGGTGTGGGCGGATTGGAAGAGGAATGATTTGGTTTAATGGGTCCAACCCGGATTCAGATCCGTGTTCGGATCCGAATTAGGCTTGGACCCTCTTTCACAAAAATAGTTGTAACTCGGGCTCCCAAACTCGGATTCTCGCGTTCTTGGACTCATTGGAAAGATCTCGATGAGAACTACACAATAGATTCCCTAATTGAATTTTTTAGACACCGAACAAGTATAGATTTTGCAATTAAGCTCAGACTTAATCAAGATTTTCATTTTATTCCATGTTGATTTTTCAGGGTTTTCACAAGTTATGCTAAAAAAGTTATAAATGATCCGAGGAGTAATGATGATTGCCTCTTTTTTGGGTTATTTTACATCTAGGTTGTGGGGGTAATATTATAAACAAATCTTAAAAATATAAAAATCTCCCTCAACTATATTTGATTTCAATGGTGTAAATAAACGTAAAAAGTAACAGTATAGTAGATGATATTTAGATATATTTCAATCATATTTTTATATATTGTGATTTAAGGCTATAATGATAAAATAATCATCTTAATTTCTTCATTTCAAACCACAATGAAACACACCATAAGGATTGAATATCACAATATTACTTTATAAGGATTTAATATACCATTGAAATGGATGTAGAGTTCATGAATTTTCTTCTAATTTATTCAAAAAAATAGTAGTTGGCAGTACATTACTTTATGAGATGTACATTTCATCCTTATTAATTATGTTGAATTATCCTTATTGTAGTACAAAGAGATAAAACGGTAAATAAAAAATATTACAAAATACATGAATTGAGTGTCATGTGGTGTGCTTTATATTTTACTTGGCATGTGTACCAATTGGTCGACATCAAGGAGGCGATAATATTTTCTGAATGTAAGTTAAGCCAAATAAGTGTGTCCAAGTGATGTGCGAAATTCCAATATCGCGTACTACAATGTGACACTATTTTTTAAATTTTTTATAATGGAAAAGTTTCTTTTTATTTTTCTACTGGAACATAAAATAAGATAACAGGATGAAAAAACACATACACAAAATAAGGGTGACTTTGCAAAATAGATTTCTTCCAAATTTTATCTCAAACAATTAAATGATAATTTCTCCTTAAAGATAAATGCATGAGCAATCTGAAATACATTTTTTTTTGCCTTTTTTGAATGAATAATTAATTTAATATTGTGAACATAACTTTTGAGTCCTTTTTTATTTAAAGGATGAAAATGTGATAATTTTGAATCAAAAATTGTGGAATGAATGGATAATGAAAGAAAGCTGCTTTGATTTTTCTAAAAATCAAAGAACATATTAATACAATAAAAATGAATTATGCAACAATCTTGATTTGATGTATTTTAGTTTTGAAACGGAGCAAATCCTTTCCGAAAAATCCAAAAAAATCATCAATAATGAAGCAATCAATGTAGCATTTGAAGCTATTTATATTTTTATAAAATTTACACCCTATAACAATTGTTAGAAAGTTGTCTCCACACCATAACCTACAAGCCATTTGTGTTTTTCTTTCATGGTTCTTCGTGGGTTCTTCTTTAAAGTGAGTAGTGGTGGTGAAGGAGGGGTACATGAAGAAGGGGTGTAGAAATATTCTAATATGGTGGAGGTTTCTATTGGGCATAGTCTTGTGATCAAGTTATGCTAAACAAAGTGACATGATCCGAGGAGTAATGATGATTACCTCTTTGATTTTTGGATTAAAAGATCCCTCAACTATATACTTGATTTCAATGTTGTAAATAAACGTAAGAAGTAACAATATAGTAGGTGATATTTAGATCTACTTCAATCACATTTTTATACATTGTGATTTAAGGCTGTAACGATAAAATGATCATCTTAATTTCTTTAATTCAAACCACAATGAAACATACCATAAGGATTGAATATCACAATGTTACTTTATAAGAATTTAATACACCATTGAAATGGGTATATAGTTCACGGATTTTTTTTTCTAATTTATTCAAAAATAGTAGTTGGTAGTACATTAGTTTTTGAGGTGTATATTTCATCCTTGTTAATTATATTGAATTGTCTTTGTTGTAGTACAAAGAGATAAAACCGATAAATAAAATATATCACAAAATACATGAATTGAGTGTCATGTGGCGTGCTTTGTATTTTACTTGGTGTGTGTACCAATTGGTCGTCACCAAGGAGGCGATAATATTTTTTGAATGTAAGTTAAGCCAAATAAGTGTGTCCAAGTAATGTTCAAAATTTCAATATTGTGTAATGCAATTTTTATTATGGAAAAGTTTATTTTGATTTTTCTACTGGAATAAAAAATAAGATAAAAGAAGAAAAAACACATACAAAAATGAGGGTGACTTTGCAAAATAGATTTCTTTCAAATTTTACCTGAAAAATGATAGTCTCTTCTTAAAGTTAAATGCACGAGAAATATGAAATACATCTTTTCATAAATTTTTAATGAAGAATGAATTTAATATCGTGAACATAATTTTTGAGTCTTTTTTAAGTTAAAGGATGAAAATGTCCTAATGTTGAAACAAAAATTGTGGAATAAATGGACAATGAAATAAAGTTGCTTTGATTTTTTGAAAAAATCAAAGAAAAGATTAATACAATAAAAATAAATTATGCATCAATCTTGATTTGATGTATTTTAGTTTTAAAAATGAGCAAATAATTTCAGAAAAATCCAAAAAAATCAGCAATGATGAAGCAAACAATGCAATATTTAAATCAATTTGTATTTTAATAAAATCTACTCCCTATAACAAAGGTAGAAAGTTTTCTCCGTAGTCATAAACTACAAGCCACATGTGTTTCTCTTTCATGATTCTTCTTTCTAGTGGGTAGTGGTGGTGAAGGAGGAGGTGCATGAAGAAGGGTGTAGAAATATTCTAATATGGTGGAGGTTTCTGTTGGGCATACTCTTGTGATCAAAATATGCTAAAAAAGGTGATATATGATCTGAGTAGTGATGACAATTACCTCTTTAATTTTTGGATTATTGCACAAATAGGTTATGGGGGTAATATTATGAATAATTCTTAAAAATATAAAAAGCTCCCTCAACTATATACTAGATTTCAATGTCGAAAATAAAAGTACAGTATAGCAGGTCATATTTAGATCTATTTCAATCACATTTTTATATATTGTGATTTAAGGCTATAATGATAAAATGATCATCTTAATTTCTTCCATTCAAACCACAATGAAACACACCATAAAGATTGAATATCACAATGTTACTTTATAAGGATTTAATTCACCATTGAAATGGGTGTAGAGTTCATGGATTTTCTTCTAATTTATCCAGAAAATAGTAGTTGGTAGTACATTAGTTTTTGAGGTGTACATTTCATCCTTGTTAATTATGTTGAATTATCTTTGTTGTAGTACAAAGAGATAAAATTGATAAAATAAAAAAATCACAAAATACATTAGTTGAGTGTCATGTGGTGTGCTTTGTATTTTACTTGGTGTGTGTACCAATTGGTCGACATATATGAGGCAATACTATTTTTTGAATGTAAGATAAGCCAAATAAGTGTGTCCAAGTAATGTGCAAAATTCCAATATTGTGTACTGCAATGTGACGCTATTTTTTTTAATTTTTTTATTATGGAAAAGTTTATTTTATTTTTCTACTAGAATAGAAAATAAGATAACAGAAAAAACATGTACACAAAATAAGGATGACTTTGCAAAATAGACTTCTTCAAAATTTTACCTCAAAAAATTAAATGATAGTTCCTCCTTAAAGATAAATGCACGAGAAATCTGAAATACATCTTTTTGTAATTTTTATGAAGAATGAATTTAATATTGTGAACATAATTTTTAAGTCTTTTTTGAAGTTAAAGGATGAACATGCGATAATTTTGAAACAAAAATTTTGGAATGAATGGACAATGAAAGAAAGTTGCTTTGATTTTTTGAAAAAATCAAAGAAAAGATTAATACATTAAAAATGAATTATGCAGCAATCTTGATTTGATGTATTTTAGTTTTGAAATGGGGCAAATCATTTCAGAAAAATGAAAAAATCATCAATGATGAAGCAATCAATGTAGCATTTAAATCTATTTGTTTTTATATAAAATTATATTATTTGTGATATCATTGTTGATTGAGAGTAACACTCGGATCCGACGTGGCATTTGATATGTTTCCGCTAGTCAAGAGGATCCGGGTTGTTATAGGTGGTATCAAAGCAGTAGTTCCTCTGGGCATGAGATATCCTATCATAGATAACGTAAGACCTTTAGTATAAGAAAAAAAAGGAGATCGAAAATTTAGCATGACCTTCAGATCTTTAGAAGATAACATGAGTGGTGGAAGGCTGACCAATAGGGAGATAGAACTAGTCTTGAAGATTACAGATTGTCCTAAAGAAGATAAAGTGATTTAGTAGACCAGACACACTAAATTTATTATTGTGTGGACAAAAGAAAGAGAGTCATATGATTATATCATTCAACAATGCTCATCATATGTGTGACTTATTTTGCTAAAAAAAAGTTTCTAATGTACGACTTGATATTTTGGAAGTAACATGATATTTTTAGATAAAGTTGTTGATGATCTTGTCCATCCGCCTAAAAGAGATATTGACTTAACTATAGATGTCATGCTAGTGACTGCCTCCATATGAGTTGGATGAGTTAAAATGCAAATTGATGGGATAACTACATAAGGGATTGGTGAGGCTTGGTGTTTTCCTTGAAGTGTTTGCATTAGTTACACTCTGTTAGTTATTGAAATAAGGTCAGCATAAAGATAAAATATTTTCTTCTTCATAGATGATCAATTGCAACAATAAACCATATTCTCCAAGGTTGGTCTTTAGTTAAAATGCCATTAGGTTGCAAATGAGAATGTAGACATATCAAAGACTGACAAGACATCACAGCGATGACTTTTGACCTCACAAAGGTGCCATCTCCATTATGAAGTGATTAGCCGGTTATATTCAGGTTTCCTAGAAAAGTTTGTAATGGTCTTTGTTGATAGTATCACATATATCTTAAACACTATCTATAAATTTATTGATATAGCCATTAGCCAATATCGATGTTGTGTGTGATTAAGTTAGACTTTAGAATCTGAGACCACTTAGGCTATCCTTGATAAATGATTGTGGTAACGGAATTCAACTAATTTTGTTGGATAAGACATCAATGTTGGTCAAGATTATTGCTTAATTATAGCTACTACAAGATATATAAGTTAATTTAATGAATATTGATTTTGTGATATGCTAGTTGCTAGTAATAGGCACATTCCTTTTTACATATTGTCTATCCCAACTTCAGTTAGAAATGTCTTTATTTCTATATACCGTAGTTGTGCACCTGGATAGACTATTTTCAGTGAGTTATCTCCCACAAATTGACCCCTACAAATTCCTTTCAACCTCTAGTTGGGTTAATTACTCTCACCTTTGAGATGAAGATATATTGTTATGGATATGTTAATCTTGCAATTAGGATATTGAAGGAGGTAATTATCCTATTGTCAGAGAAATCCTACATACAAGGGAATGATTCTAAAGTAAGAGAACAAGAAAGATAGTCCCATAAGATGTGAAGTGCAAACTGAAGAATATAGGAGTGAATGTGAGTCAATATCAAGAGATTCTAGTTAACTTTATTGATCGGTAAATTTCGGGATGAAGATTTTTTAGTGGGGTAGATTGTAACGACACACAAGCTATTATTAGATAAATAATTATTGATTGAATTAAAAATGATTTAACTAATTTATAAAATAAGGGTTAGTGAGGGGTGGTTATGGAGGACCCTTTCGTCACTCTTTTCCCATGCAATGCTCTATTTTTGGAATAAGATATTTCACTCATTTCTTAAGATAGAGAAAGAGAAAGAAATAGGTGCATGGAAAGAAGAGAGAAAAGGGTGAAAGAGAGTTAACGTGAGAGAGAGAGAAGAGGGAGGGAGATTCATGTGTATGCGTGGAGAGAGAGGAAGAAGTTGAGACTCGGTGAATGCCGTTTTCCGATCTAGCAACGACAACCCTCTATGTCGGCATCTAATGTTGATATGGTGGAATCGAAGGAACGTCAACGTAGACGGTTCGGATATGCGGAATCGAGGTGTCTTCGCGAGCGGACTTCTCGCATCGTCAAGGTATGTGTCGAACACATAAGTCATTACGATATTTTATTTTATTGATTGTAGATGAACATAATCCATATTACGTTTGCATCAATGACTAAGGTTAGTGATATAGTAAGATTATCTGGCACAATCATTTATTTTCAATTATGTGTTAACAAAAAGGATTCGGCAATGTCTTGGACTCATTAAGATATTGTGTCATTGGGATTAGATGTTGATTCAATCTTTGCACGCGTAGGTATGTGCATCATCATTGTTTGTTATTAACTTTTAATATAAATTTAAATACCAGAAAATAGTAATAGTTATCTAACCTTGTCGACCATTCCTTTTTAATGATGAGATGGTATCTAAATCTCCAATATAAATATTAAATTGTTTGTAGGGAATATATTTTGTTAATGCAAGGGGAGTCGAATATGTTGTACAATAGATTTTCTTTTTCTATGTTATCATGTTTATCATGATCTTCAAGAATGCAAAAAGAATCACATGGATCACATCTGATTTAGGATACCTGGCTTATGAGAAGTTTGATTTTATGCACATGTTCTAACCTTTAGATCATCTGGAAAGTATGGTTCTCTGTCAAGGAAAAACGTAAGAACAACTTACTGTGAAATTGATTTTAGGAGAACAAGACACCGGTTACTAAAAATAAAAAGAAGATTTTATTTTCTCCATAGCCTTGTGCTATTAGAACACTCATTGATAAACCGCATATGTTGTGGAATGATGTTTTTATATAAATAATATGAATGAGGTAGGGCACATATGGTGATATTATAAATAAAACTTAATATCTTTCCATGGACTTGAGTAAATAGTTTAATATATAATGGTATGTATGAGGTGTATCCAAAAGCAACCTTATATATTCGTTATCCTCTGAACATTGCTTATCTATATTTGATCTCCCACAACTATACTCCACTCAATACTAATATGTTCTTATAACTGGAGTGTTAGGTATACCTTTTATCCATGTGTGTGTGTATATTTAAATAATGCCCACTTAATCTCTATATGTACAACTTATTAGATATTACGTTTGTAGTTTCGGATTTGTTGCATTGTATGTTGATGTTATTATAAGTGGTATGCTATATGTTTTGACACATCTAAGGCAACTGTCTTTCCTCTATTCAAAGTACCTCTCTTGCTATGATGTTATTTGCATCATTTGACTGTACTTCTTTTGGTAAATCCTACGATCAACTCACTTTTGAGAAATTTATATAATAAGTACATACTATGCCTTTTATTGTAATAACCATTAATAAGATAAGATCCCTATGTATTTCACATCCCATGGTGATTAGTGAAGCTATCGAGTCATAAATGTTGGCAGAAGGATGTTGAATTGTAATGTTCACATGAATCATTATTGTATGATAAAGGAAATGACATTAAAAAGAATTGAACTTTTTTAAATGAATAATGGCACCTAAACGATATGCGGTACTAACTGTTATACTTAAGGTGGGAGCCACCTCTAGAGTCTGTTTATCGAGAGCCTAAAGGGCAACACCTTCCGGGGTGTCAGGTTCAGTAGAACCTAGTGGAAAGTCCACAATTGACTCAGCGCTGATGTCAACATGTTCTATGAAATGATTGAGTGACCGCTTGTACAGTGCGGTAAAAGCCACCAAAGCCACCCAACAAATTACGAGATAAGACAAATCTGTAATGAATAAGTTAAGTGCTTATGAGGAAGCCAATTGCTTAATTGAAAGTTAAGTGCACCTGTGCAATTATGTGAAATGTTAGGTGTATATGTACATTCATGTGAAATGCTAAGTGTATATGTGCAATTTTGTGAATTGTTAGGTATACATGTGTAATTGTGTGAAATGCCAAATGTATATGCGCAATTATGTGAAAGGCTAAGTGGATATATGAAATTATATTATTGTCATGAGAATATGTGTAATTATGTTATTGTTATGGACATCTAGGCAATTATGGTTAACCTTAAAGACATATATGGAAGTATGGTGTGCAATACACGAATACAAAAAGAATACCCTTATTATGCATAATTAAGTTCATTAAAAATTTATACGACTATATCGTTACATAGTAAGGGTGAGTAATGAAAAAGTATAAGTTTTCTTGTTAGAATAAATGCTATAGATGAAATAGTTAGTTGTGACTTGATTTTTCGCTAGCCGGTTTGACCTTATCTCAACACATATTGAGCGTTAGGCTCATACCATATACTCTTATGTTTTATTGCAGGACAATGTGAGAAGAAATTTAGTGGCAGTTGGAGACTTGTTGCAAAGTCTGAAGGAAGGATATCATTGTGCCCACTGGAATAAAGGATCTTGGTGTTGTGTTAGATATGTACATTTTTTTATAGAGAAATACTAGATGGTTCCTTATTGTTAGTGTGATATCATTGATGTTCGAGAGTAACACTCGGATCCGACGTAGCAATTATTATGTTTCCGCTGGCCACTGGGGCGTTACATCTATACCCGATAACAATGGTTAGAAAGTTGTTTCCGCAGCCATAACCTACAAGCCACTTGTGTTTCTCTTTCATTGTTCTTCTTTCCAGTAGGTGGTGGTGGTGAAGGAGGGGGTGCATGAAGAAGGGGTGTAGAAATATTCTAATAAGATGGAGGTTTCTGTTGGGCATAGTCTTGTGATTAAGTTATGCTAAAAAAAGTGATATATGATCCGAGGAGTAATGATGATTACCTCTTTAATTTTTGGATTATTTTACATCTAGGTTGTGGGGTAATATTGTAAACAATTCTTTAAAATATAAAAAGCTCCCTCAACTATATACTTGATTTCAATGTTGTAAATAAACGTAAAAATAGTTGGTGATATTCATATCTATTTCAATCACATTTTTATATATTGTGATTTAAGGCTATAATGATAAAATGATTATATTAATTTTTTCAATTCAAACCACAATGAAACATATCATAAGGATTGGATATCACAATATTACTTTATAAGGATCTAATACACCATTGAAATGGGGGTAGAGTTCATGGACTTTTTTCTATTTATTCAGAAAATAGTAGTTGGTAGTACATTAGTTTTTGAGGTGAACATTTCATCCTTGTTTATTATGTTGAATTATCTTTGTTGTAGTACACAGAAATAAAATTGATAAATAAAAAATATCACAAAATACATGAATTGATTGTCTTGTGGTGTGCTTTGTATTTTACTTGGTGTGTGTACCGATTGGTCTACATCAAGGAGGCGATAATATTTTTTGAATGTAAGATAAGCCAGATAAGGGTGTCCAAGTAATGTGCAAAATTTCAATATTACATATTGCAATGTGACGCTATTTTTTAGTTTTTTATTATGAAATGTTTCTTTTTATTTTTCTACTCGAACAGAAAATAAGATAACTAAGGAAAAATACATACACAAAATAAGGGTGACTTTGCAAAATAGATTTCTTCCCAATTTTACCTCAAAAAATTAAATGATAGTTTCTCCTTAAAGATAAATGCACGAGAAATCTGAAATACATTTTTTTTATAATTTTTTAATGAATGAATTTAATATTGGGAACATAATTTTTGAGTATTTTTTTAATTTAAAGGATGAAAATACCATAATTTTGAAAGAAAATTTGTGGAATGAATGGACAATGAAAGAAAGATGCTTTGATTTTTAAAAAAATCAAAGAAAATATTAATACAATAAAAATGAATTATGCAACAATCTTGATTTGATGTATTTTAATTTTTAAACTGAGAAAATCATTTTTGAAAAATAAAAAAAAAGTCATCAATGATGATGCAATCAATATAACATTTAAATCTATTTGTATTTTTATAAAATCTACACCCTATAACAATGGTTAGAAAGTTGTCTCTGCAGTCATAAACTAAAAGCCACTTGTGTTTCTGTTTCATGGTTCTTCTTTCCAGTGGGTGGTAGTGGTAAAGGAGGGGGTGCATGAAGAAGGGGTGTATAAATATTCTAATATGATGGAGATTTTTGTTGGGCATAGCCTTGTGATCAAGTTATGCTAAAAAAGTGATATATGATCCGAGGAGTAATGATGATTACCTCTTTAATTTTTGGATTATTGTACATCTAGGTTGCAGAGGTAATATTGTAAACAATTCTTTAAAATATAAAAAGCTCCCTCAACTATATACTTGATTTCAATATTGTAAATAAACATAAAAAGAAACAGCATATTAGATCATATTTAGATCTAGTTCAGTCACATTTTTATATATTGTGATTTAAGGCTATAATGACAAAATGTTCATCTTAATTTCTTCAATTCAAACAACAATGAAACATACCACAAGGATTGAATATCACAATGTTACTTTATAAGGATCTAACACACCATTGAAATAGGTGCAGAGTTCATGGATTTTTTTCTAATTTATTCAGAAAATAGTAGTTGGTAGACATTATTTTTTGAGGTGTACATTTCATCATTGTTTAATATGTTGAATTATCTTTGTTGTAGTATAAAGAGATAAAATCGATAAATAAAAAATATCACAAAATACATGAATTGAGTGTCATGTGGTATGCTTTGTATTTTACTTTGGGTGTGTACCAATTGGTCGGCATCAAGGAGGTGATGGTATTTTTTGAATGTAAGATAAACCAAATAAGTGTGTCCAAGTAATGTGCAAAATTCAAATATCGTGTACTGCAATGTGATGCTATTTTTTTAGTTTTTTTATTATGAAAAAGTTTCATTTTACTTTTATACTGGAACAGAAAATAAGATAACATAAAAAAATACATACACATAATAAGGGTGACTTTGCAAATAAACTTCTTCCAAATTTTACCTAAAAAAATAATGATAGTTTCTCCTTAAAGATAAATGCACGAGAAACCTGGAATACATCTTTTTGTAATTTTTTAACTAAGAATGAATTTAATATTGTGAACATAATTTTTTAGTCTTTTTTAATTTAAAGGATGAAAATGCGATAATTTTGAAACAAAATTTGTGGAATGAATGGACAATGAAAGAAAGCTGCTTTGATTTTTTAAAATAAAAAAGATTAATATAATAAAAATGAATTATGAAGCAATCTTTATTTGATGTATTTTAGTTTTGAAACGGAGCAAAATATTTTACAAAAATCCAAAAAATCATCAATGATGAAGCAATCAATGTAGCATTTAAAGCTATTAATTTGTATTTTTATAAAATTTACACCCTGTAAAAATTAAGGAAAGAATTTACAATTAATTTCCATATAATTTAATTTTAATAAATTTAAAAATAAATGTACCATGGCTTCATATTAACTCTTTTTACAATAATATCTAAGATTTGATGTATTTAAATCGAATAAACAATCCTCAATTCAATGTTTCACTCAAAAATTTATAAGTAGTCTAATAAGTCTCCTCTGATATCGTCTAATATATCAAATGATAGAGCAATGGATATGTGGTTTGCTAAATAAAACGCAATAAACGTAGGGAATTATTGCAAATAATAATACCCAAACATTGCAAAAGGACCTTTCTTACAAATATCCGATGCTGGGGGTATTCTTCTACAATTTACTCATAACGTGGGCTATTATATAATTTTAAGAAGTATGGGGACACAAATGTAAAGTACCCAAGTCACGTGCCTCATGCATGTGACCGAGGTCTTTGATCTAAACGACAAGGCATGGCCTCCTGCAGTTAGATCGTATGGATAAGAGGCTACCACATGGCACTCACGTGGACATTAGATGTAGATGGATTGGATGACTCATAGGTTGTGGGTTCTTAAATGTTGGATGGATGGCTACTGAATGATTGATCTGAAGGTTGATCTCGTGCCATGTGGAGCGATGCTTTAAATTATGATCAACAACTCTATAGGATCGTCCCTACTAACGGTTGGAATACAGATGTCTTTGAGATCTGACAGTGGAGGCAATGGACGACCTTGATGTAGTGAAAGAGCGGAATTATATGTTCTTGCTATTCTGACTATCTTCTTCTCCAATTGATGGTTGTCATTTCCTCCATTCTTCCTCAAGTGCATGGCCAGTGATGATCCTCCAAAGGTCGATGGACTACTGGTCAACACATGATCGGGTACCTGGTATGGTTGTTGGTGTAGTTCCCTCAAGATCCATCAATGTGTTAATGTGGGTTTGTTGATGCTCATGGACTTGTACTCGCATTGGCATGCATATATGAGGGACTAGGAGACTGCAACTTTGCCAAAGGCAGATGGTGGACTTGGGATTAATCGCATAGATTGCATGAACGAGGCGCCCTTACTAAAATGGGTTAGTAGACTTTAGGGCAAAGGTGAAGACTTACATTGCAAACTCATTCGCAACATTTACAGTATTGAGCACCCAGATAGCATGCCCCAATAACTGACTTTTCATCCATCAGCCTTTTGAAAAGGTATCACCAAGGTGTTGCCTCGCTTTCACAAGCTTTCTCAGCCTCTATTAGGTAATGGCATTTCCTTTGCTTTTTGGAAATACAATGGGACATGTAGGACTGTCAGAAAATTCGCAAGTTCGATATTCGCTCATATTCAGATCACTAAAATTTGATTCAGATTCGGTTCGCAAATTAATAAATCAAACATGAACACAAGTTTATACTCGATTAAATAAACGAACTAAACCCAAAATTTGTAGGTTCGCTCAGGTTTGATTCATTAAAAGTTTAATATACACCTACTTACAAATCCTTATCTAGATTAGTGAACCTTATTTCTAGATAAGTTGATTTTGTCCTGAGATAAGTGGACTTTGTATAGATATAAGTGAATATTTGTGGGATAAATAGACTTTATCTTGATATAAACTATCCCAAGATAAATGGTCACATCGTGGTTACAATATCTGTTATCCAATATGTTACTACTTTTCTCTTCCTTATCCCTCAAATCAACATAACAAGTATAAACCTAATTTATCCTTTATCCCCACCTTATTCTGTATCCCTCGTCTGAAAGAATATAAAAATATACTATAATTATGTTTTTCCCAAGAGATGAGTCTTTATTGATGTATTTTTCAAAAGATGAAGAAGAGCAAGATAAAAAAATTGAACGAATAGTTATTCTAATTATATATATCCATTTCTTTTCTTTTCACTCTCTCATCGGAAAATTCTCATGTTTGATATTCGTTTAGATTCGATTCGATTAAATAGCGGTTTCGAAAAAAAATAAAACAAGCATGAACACAAGTTTAAGCTCGATTAAATAAACGAACCAAACTTAAAAATTTTAGGTTCACTTATGTTCGGTTCGTTTACAATCCTAGGGACAAGAGAGGGAGACTTTCCACCAGATTCCCTCACCTCTTTGCTTTGTCTGCTAACCGAGATGCATGAGTATCAGATTGTTGGATTGACGTCAACTGGATGCCTTCTTTCTTGACGGATTTCTTTGATCAATGCTTAGAGAATTTTATCCTTCTTCTGGAATCCTTAAGATATATATATATATATATTATATATATATAGAGAGAGAGAGACCTATCGATGGACGAGATCAATGGGTATGGAAGGATAATTGCTTCTCGGCTAAAAAGGTTTACAGAGCTATTTACCGCTGCCTCCACCTTTGAGGACATGCGCTTCGATTCATGATTGCAACTCCATCTAGGAGCTTCAAACTGTCATGGAGAAAAAGCTTTTTATGTGGTTGTTGCAGAGAAGGTGCATTATGACTAGGGACCATTGTGCAAGACTCTTTACGGATTTCTCCAACAAATGTTCCCTTTGTGAAATGCCATTTGAGACAGTAGGACTGTCTTTTCTTTCACAGTGTAAAGACAACACCAATTTGGGAGAAAATTGGCATGAGCTGGTTGAATCTTCAGACACACAGGATTTGTCTAGGGAATCTATGATTCAGGCAAAACATCGAACTAGAGAGAACATTCTCCGACTGATTGCAACGATCTGGCTGGGCTATTTGGCTAAATAGAATTGGTGAACTCTTTTCTTTACATCATTTCTATTATGAAAATGTAATTTGTCATTATAAGACTCTTCTTGAGTTTTGACTTAATGTAAGTCTTTTTGTAACATCTCTTTTTTTCTGAAATATATTTGGGATGGACACTATAGCGTGTTTCCCCCCTCTTTGGAGTCAAAACAGATTTCTTTGATATTAAGATTTCATTGACAACTGGAATCACTCTTTCTCAACGAAGATACGTACTTAGTACCTTTTCCAAAAAGTAAGGATGTCAATATGTAAACCGCCGTACATAAATGTTGATCAAGGTACATCAGAATGATTTTCGAAATGCATCTTTCTCATACATGAACATAACATGCTTCGATTCAGAAACGTCTCCATTGAAGAGTTGCAATCCATGTACTGAAATAACTTGAGTTTTATCCTACGAATATCTTCTATCATAATAATATCCATGTCTGTCTTTTAATAAAACAAAGATCTTTAGGATCTGTATTTTTCAGATGTCGACCATGCCTTAACAAGATCGAATGCAATATACACGATACGGTTTCCAAATCTAGAGACAATCCTAGGATTAAAATAGAGGCCTAATGTCCAAATCATAAGTGAGTTTCAATGGTAGGGATCCCTGATTCAAAAATTCAATGCTCGGTTTGGGAGTTTACTCTATATATTGTCATCATCAAGTAGCCACCTTACTTGCAAATAGACCTAACCAAAGTGCAGGCCAGGTCAGGCCGAACGGTCCGGGGTTCTAAAACCCCTTTGTCCAAGGCTCGGACTGGCCCACGGGCCATACTCCAAGGCCCCAGCCTGACCTATGGATGAATGTAAATTATCTTTTCTTAATTTTTTAGTCTAATTTATAGAGATGATTAAGTTTTTTAGCATCATTTAATCTTACTCTAAGTAACCATAATAGGTATTACTTGGCATGTAAACTATAAAATACGATGTAATATTGATAATGTAAAATAAAAACTTGAATATATTATATTAAATGTATCTAAAATGTAATTTTATGCCTACATTTTTATGTGCGGAGCGGGACAGGCGTGGTTTTGTGGCACATGTCCACAACCCTCCCAATTGACGGACGGGCCAAAGAGCAGGCCAGGCCGGGCTGGGCCATTCATGAAATATATTAACCCAAGCCCGACCCATGAGCGGGCGAGGCGGGTTAGGCAAGCGGGCCTCCGGCCCATTGTCCACAGATCTAATTGCAAATAATCCATCTTTCACGAATGAATAGAACATATGGCAGAAGATCACGTGATCAAAGAGGTGGTTTTTCAAGGATAGGTTTTCAATCCCTATCTGAGAGCATAAAGAAGCGGGAGCAGTTAGGAGGTATCTTCTCTCAAGCTCTTCTGCGCTTTAATCTTGTTAGTTGTCAGTACTGTTCTTTCTAAACTCAACAGACTTGATATATATGTGGGGCTTACGGTGGATCGTTAAAAAAATGGAGAATAATCATGGATTTCAGACAATGTACTTGAGAATCTGAGTAAATAAAACTACTGATGTGCATGATCCCATAAAAAGTTTATTTGATAGTATGATGATTTTATTTTATCTCTCTCCCGGTATATTCATAATGGTACTTCGTTCTAGCACCTCCTCAAGAAGCAGGAAGCACTACTTATTCAATAAGATTCGAGCACACAATGTCCCATGCCTCATCTATAGATGCATCAAAACGAGCTGTGAGGATGCATGTGGTGTTATCAGAGATCCCACACCTCTTCAATGATTCACTTATCTGTAAGAAATACAAATCACATATTTCACAAGATTTTCGATAACAAGGAAAAGAAGCAAGCTATCAGGATATCTTTTCTTCATACATGTTTAGATCCTGACTAGTTATACACTAGTTCTGAATGAAGTGTCCGAGTTGTAAGCAAACCTCTTGACTGGGATAAAAGAGCCTTATGAGCCGCCGTCAAGACGGGGAAGACATCTGGTATCTGCAACATTATTTCTTAAGAGTCAAACGAGAAAGATGGACAGTATCATGTAGAGCTATGGCAAAAAAATATGATTAAGAATTAAAAAATAATTCATATTGAGGTAGAAGATGAAAACAAGAGTATGTGTTTTACATAAAGTTAATGCTAAAAGACCACATGGAGTTATTGAAAAAATACAGCCTCCAACACATTTTCAACTTTTTAACTAAGAAACAACCTGCACACCACGGACAAAGTACGAAAACTCACAAGACTTGCATTGAGCAGAAGCTCCCTGGATATTGAAAGCGGTCTATTTCATCGCCAATAGCTTGAAAGAAACTTACAGATAAATCTAAGACGCCACAAAAAATAGTGCAGGGGTTTTCAACCAAGCATCACCCAATAACAACCATTTAAAGGCTGGTGGAAACATCGGGTAGAATCGAGATAATTGAGTAATTATATGACAATTCATGTTTTGCAGATACAATCCACGTGATTTTTCCTCCATACGCGGTTCATGAAAAGATAAATGTCGAAGCGTGTCATTTCACAACTATACTTAAGATCCAACCAATTTCATCTTAATTGAATTTTTTTTCATTTCTCATAAAAGCAATATCAATGGGCGCAAATTACTTCTTTCAACGGCCTCCAAAGATGTTTACATGAAGCCCATAAGTGAGGGGCTCGAGGCCTTACAGAGCGAAACAAGCAGGAACCCAAAGGATGGCCAACATTAAAGAGAGGTCTACTTCCAGTTGGCTATTTAGGATATACAAAATTTCTATGTAATGAGAAGTTCCATTGTTTGATGATATACAAACACTATTTCCACCAATTACGCGATCGAGAGCAAGAAAAAACACGCCTTTTCTTCCACAATTGCAGTATGAAGTAGATATGCGGTAAAAATTTGGGCCGTCTCTTTAGTTACAGTTCGAAATGGGGTTTGTATATGTCAGAGAGAGAAAGAGAGAAAGCGAGAAACAAACTTGCTATTGGCGACATCCGCGAAGAGGGCGAGCGAGATGCTTCTGCTCGAGGTCATCTCGAAGGACCTCATCGTCGCCTCGAAGTCGATGCAAATCGGAGATTTGGATTGCAGTGGTGGAGGAGACGCCTGTTGGCGTTGGGAAGGAAGGCCTTAGCGGGCGCGGGGTTCGGGGGGAGTGAGGGAAGGGAGCGATCCCTCTCGGCGCCCTACCGAGTGTTGGGTTTGTATTACGCGGATATTACCTTCGGATCCGGATCTCAGACGGGCAGTGTTCCCATGTGGTGCAGAAAGTTTAGAAAAAAATTAAAAGCTTAGCAATATACATTTCAAGATTACAAGAGAGTATTTGCTTTGGCATGATGAGACTTCATGTCATTTTTATTTGGTAAATAAGAAATGATACTTTATTTGTTCCTCTTCCTTTATAGATGGTCAATATTTTAATAGTTGAGTTAAAATGAATAACATGGTTTTTTCATTATTCCTCTATCATAGGTTTCTTCCACTGAAAAATACAAATAACTATCATTTACCCAACAATCTTATCTAACATATCCTTCTTGTCTCTCTTTATCTTCTCCCTCCTACCCAACAGAGAATAGCAAATAACTATCATTTATCCCTTCTTATTCCTCGTTATCCTCTCCCTCCAACCCAACAGAAATAGTGTCTTATTCTTCCTTATCCATCCTTATCCATTTTCCTTACTTCTATCGAACGACTCCATACAAATTATTACTAATATTTAATATTGTAAATAAATTTTGCTCAATGTATTAGAAATCTTTAAACGGAAAAATCATGAATCAAATAAGAATGGATATCTTCAAAATAATGAAAAATATACTGCTTCAGATAATCATCTCCTATAACGTTAGTTAAGATAGTCCTCTCTTAAATCACATACACTAAAAATTATTGTTTTTGCGACCACAATGTTGCTACTACGGTCGGTGGTATTGTAGTTGCAAACTATATTGCCGCACTGTAGTGGCTAACGTGAATGTATCGACTACATGTAGATGCTACTTGTGATAGTAGCTGTTTGCGATCATATTGCTACCACGTTATCGTCGCTACATGGTCACACATTTTTAGGTGAAAATTTTCGTCAAATATTTTCCTTGCCGCCACCCTCCCCCCAAAACCCTATACCCTCCCTCCCGCACAACCCCTTCTGTCGAAATGCCATCTCCCTCCAACCCTAGTCATCTCCTGCCTCTGACCTCTCTCTTCTCCACCACCCCTCCCCCAAATCAAAGCCCTCAACCCCTTCCTCTCACACGGCTCCCTTCCTCATGTGTGCCCCTTCCTGTAGCCTAGTCGTCGTGCGATCGACGCGAAGGCCTCTCTATGGCAAGCCCTCCCTAGGACAGGTCCTCCGTCGCTAGGTGACCCAACTTTTGCGATGATGTGAATTCTTCAAAATTTATGTAACGTCCTACTTCTACAATAGTCAATTTTTAATTATGATGATAATGAAGAGCATTGTCAGCTTAACACAAATAGCACATGTTGGTTCTCACGAACTCCATTATTTTGGTACTAGTATGTATATTAGGTTATCGATATTGAAAAGAAGAAAGAAAAATCTATAAAGATCGATGTTCCGATGATAAGCTGAATGTTAAGGCGGCGCATATAGAGATCAAAAAATGCGTATAAATGGATGATTTCTACGATATCCACACTATCCAAGATAGATCGCAGTCATTTGATTTTGTTGCAAAAACTCAAGGACAACAAAGGTGAAGAACTTGGTCTGATACATGAGGTTGCAGCATTTGCAGGGGAAAGCACTAAGGAGGATGATCTCCTCCTACCTCCATATCCAAGAGATCTTAATGAATCTCTTGTCTTAGACGATATATACCCATCAAGTTTCATTGCCAAACAGAAAAACGATATTAATTGTTTAGCTGACAGCTCTACAAGTGAACATAATATTAAATATGATGATGGGAAAACGATGCTCGGCATGCTATGATGAGCAGAAGGAGAGGTTTCAAAATTTTGCTAGGGGTTTTCACTAAATCAACAATGACCATCCTCAATACCATCAAGCGGCTCCGATGATGCATATAAAGTACAATAGACTCTCAAAAATTTTCGACCGTCTTATTGGGTATGGTACGACAGGAGGGGGTGCATACAAGGGTTTTTGGCTTGCCTTGATGGTCAGGATTTGAGGCATATCAATATTGTAATTAAGTCTTAATTTGGCATTTCCCTTAAGTACTATGTAGATTATTGTAGTATGAAATAAAAAGCATCACATGGAATGCTTGTTAAATTACTAGTCTGCTAGCAAAATTATAGATTATTTTTCTATGTAATATGACTTTGGTTGTGTGTGTTTTTTTAAAAAAAATTTATGTGTAACATGTTCCTTTGCAATCTGGTATGCCTAATAGTTGATGTCAAGTCTTAAATGATATATCATGTTATCTGTGCAGATTTGACCCATATGAAATATTTTTGAATAGGATTAGATGTAAGAAATGTATTTTTACAAAAGAATATCCGAGACCTAGTGAAGTAATTGGCTATTGAGTCATATGTTTTGAGTTACATGAAAGGAATCACACATATATACCACAAGGACCGATCTTCATAATTTAATATGACTTTGTAGTCATATAAAGTATACGATATGGACAACAAATACGTAGTTGGCATGTGTAGAAATAATATAACAATGATCGCAAACAATGTCATTAATATCACAATGTTGCAATGTTGTATACACAATATTGCTAATGTTACTTATCAAATCGTCATGCTTGATGGGACAAACTGAATGCGATTATATTGTATACCTAATTTAAGAAGCATATTGGCTTAAATGAGTATGTTCTCGGATAGAGGAAAATCTTTTGTTCTATCAAATCATGTGTCTAATTACTTATTATGGGTGCATTATAGGTAGAACAATAGATGCGGCAAGGGATTGTATGTACAATCGCTTAATGAATGGATATATTTGCGTGCCATTTCTTATAGGTGTAGAACGCTTTCTTAATTTTGCGTATGTCCAAGGAGATGGAATAGTCGATGTAGATGGGAAGATAATTTATCCATATATGCAATGCAAATTGATGAAGAAACAAGTTAGAGACATTGTGGCGGGACACTTGTGCATGAAGAATTTTGTCGATGATTACACATCTTGTTAGCACATGAAGAGACACGTACTACTTACAAAGAGAGCTCTCAAACTCCTGACAATCTATTTGTTGAGATGGTAATGGATGCATCATGTTTGAATTTTGACCCTTCTATGAAGGGTTGTGATGATGAAGAAATTCATGAGGAATCTCAAGACTTTCTTGAACTCTTACAGAAGGTAGAGGAGCCATTATAGGAATATTGCAAGACATTTTCACTCCTATCAGCTGTTACAGAGTTGTTGATGATAAAAGCTGAATATAATATGACTGACGTTAGTTTCGATGCTATGATTAAGATCATAAAGAGAATGTTTTCAGATGACACCAAGATCATACTACAAGATTAAAACAATGATGGATATGTTTGGCTTATCAACCAAGTAAATTGATGCATGTCCTAACCATCACACTTTATATTATGGAGATGAATATAAGAATGCGACTGAATGTCCAGATTGTGGAGAGCTCCGATTCAAACCAAATATGAAATCAAATGTGTCCACGGAAGGTGCTTCGTTATTTTCCTGCAACACCACATTTACAGAGGCTATATTGTTGCAAAGAAATGGCTAGGGACATGACTTGGCATGCAGATCATGCACATGATGACTATATGAAACATCCTTCTGATTCAGCTTGTTGGTACGCTTTGATGGATTCATCCTCCATCTTTTTCATGGATAAGAGGAATGTTGTAATTGGTTTGTCTACTGATGGATTTAATCCACATGGTCGAGAGAAAGATTATTCATGTTGACCAGTTATTATTACACCATACAACCTTCTACCTTGGTTGTGTAACAAGAAGCAATACATGTTCTTATCTTTGCTTGTGTTTGTTCCGACATCTCTGGGAAATATTTGTATGTATATCTCCCTCCTTTAATTGAAGAATTAAAGGAACTTTGGGATAAAGGTCAGGAAACTTATGATGCTATCAGCCAAAGTAAATTTCAGCTGAGAGTGGGGTTACTATGGATCATTAGTGATTTTTCAACATATGGAATGTTATAAAGTTGGAGCACGCATGGGAAGAGAAGTTATCCATGTTGCATGGAAAAAAACAAAAGCATTTCAACTTCAATATGGTCGCAAGTCGTGCTTCTTTAACTGCCATCGACAGTTCCTGCCGAAAGATCATCCATATAGAAATAAAAGATGACATTCAAAAGAAATACAATTCATGATTCAGAACCACCAATAAGATTATCATGAAACTATTTCCATTGCTTTTAGATTATTACTACCGAAGGGAGTACATGATTTATCAACGGAGTTGAGTAACTTCTTCAAATGCATATGCTCTTCAAAGTTACAAGTTGAATATATGGCAACATTTGAAGAGAATGTAGTTCTTATCCTATGTAATCTTGGGAAGATACTTCCACCTCCTTTTTTTTGACTATGTGGAACATTTAGTGGTGCACCTTCTCTACGAAGGTAAAGTTGGTGGATCGGTTAAATATCGTTCTTTCCAAAGATATGACCTAAAATGATATTTAATATAGTATGACCGGTGTACTTTGCCTAACAATGTAAACTGACATGATAATAGATATATGTTTTTATTAAAGAGGAATGTGCGTAATAAGAACAAGATTGGAGACTCAATAAATGCTCAGTACATATTCGAAGTGGTAGCCAACTTTTGTTCTCGATACTTATCTGGCGACATTGAAACCATTCACAATCGTTCTATGCGTAATGAGTGCATTGAAAATGAATGTTTGGTTGGCCTCTTCATTTTTGAAACATGCAGTCGACCTTTTAACAAAGAAAAATCACGAATGATGACCACATAAGAGAAAGAAGTTGTTGAGCTTTATTTTCTAGACAACATAGATAAAGTAACGCTATTTGCAGAGTATGTATACATCATATTCAATTTATTTTTTATAATATTATCTTCAATTTATAAAATGATTTTCTCTAACTATAATGAGTACATGGATAAGTTAATGGTAGAGAATCCTTCATTTACTAAAGATGAAGTTGTAGATGAATTCAGGAAGAAATCTCTAATTGGCTAAAAAAGCGTGTAAAGTTGAGTGATCCGACAGATCCTGAACATAAGATGCCCAATGACCTATCACTAGGTCACAAATCATTTGATGATGTCGTACAGTGATTTATTTCGCCAACGGGTGTAGATTTCATTATGTGGATACAACCACAAGCTTAAATACATACAATTCTGTTGTTATGGTAAAATGATCATGTTACGATGATGATAGTTTGAATTATTACGGGACTCTCAAGGAGGTGTTTGAAATTGAATATCATATGCCACCTCTTAATAAGCTCTTTTTATTTTCATGTGACTGATATGATCCATAATATGGTGTGGTTGTTGAGCATATACATGATATTGTAGTGTCTGAAAATATATTCGAAGATTTAAACCTTTTGTCCTTAGTTCACAAGTTGATCAGATATGTTATGTTCTAATAGTGGAGAAAAATGAAAAAGAGATCATTTTACAATTTTAAAGAAGTTGTCCCACATTTATACAGATTCTAATGACCAATTGAATATAGATGACTCGTTAATCGTACTTGTTCCAGACTTTGAGCAACCACATAGTGTAGCAATGTACCCATAGTATCATTGTGAGTTGATTAAAATTGAATTTTAATAATTTATTTATTTGCAATATCTCTTTCTTATTTTTTTCATATCATGACATATTGATGTTTATAGGAAAAGCGTATGATGCATGGACGAGATTCTAGAGGAAGTGGGAGTAGAACGCATGATGATGATGATCGTATTTTAGATCGACGTACTCCAGACATCGATTGTATGGTTCCGTATAGTAATATTTTTTTTTAAAAAAATAGTTATAATTCTTACATGCTTGTTTCTGCAATTGGTGAGCATAATGAAGATGTCGCAAGGCTTGTTTATGCTTGATACTGGCGTAGAGGTCTCTTCGAAGTATGCACATTACATTTCTTTAGCAGGAACACCTCCAAGTGTTACACGCTCTCGCCAGTCATTCCACAATCCTCTACCCATCATCATAGCCCTGACCAATCTCAGATTCCTCCCCACCCTCCTCCACGGTTCATGTCCATCCATTACTCAAGATCCTTCCCAGCCCCATGACACTCCTCGACATCAAGCCCCCCCTCCACAACTCAAGATCCTTGGAAATACTTGCAATTTCTACCAGAAAGGTATCTACTTTATAAACAGTTCTTTTAACTACTATATATGCATGCTTATGTGTCATGCTTATTTATTTGTAATAAGTAATTTTGGAATTCAGGTTCACACTTGATAATCAGCATGTTGTGACCCAAGCACTCACGAAGGCCTTTCGAGCTATGCAGGACTGCTCGAATTATAGATGGAGTTGCATGACTCCATAAAAAAGAATGAATCTTAAATGGTGTTTATGTAAGATTTATTACGTGATGTTATTGATTGGTTATTTTCAAAATAATTATTAATAACTGAAACTTGATGTGCATAACATGTATGCGCTACCACCTCGTCATACAAAAGAAATATATCGATTTGCACTACTAAAGCTAGCAACAGACCGAGTAAAGAACAATGTTTACAGGGAAAGAAATGTTGCAATCAAGAAGCTGGATGGTGCGGAAGATTGGGAGAGAGCAAAACTATGAATGTCATCATGGTGCAATCCAGCGAGGTGGAGTCACTATTGTGACATTTTCATTTAAGAAAAATTTCAGAAGAGATCTGAAGCAGGGAAGATAAATAGAGGGAAACATGGTATTAGATCAACTAGTGGATCGAAGAGCCATGAAACTGTGAGGCATGAACTGGTATGTATAAATAAGAAAGTTTGATTTTACATTATCATTTGTAAATTTGTGTTGACGACTATTATGTTGGCAATATAGCTTGGAGATGATAAACGTTCTCCAATGTTTATCAAAATGGTGGGTCGTGACTCATACAAGTGGGGGAGGATTGGATTGCACCTGAATCAAAGGCGGTGTTGTTACGTTGCTTATCACTTATATATATATATATATATATTAATTCTTTTATATTAAACTAAAAAAATAATTTGTAGGATCGTTACATGGACTTGTATAGAGCCAAGTTTGGCGTTTACATTTCCAATGAAGAAATTGACTTCAATGATAGTTTATGGAAAGAAGTCATAAGTGATCGTGAGGTGGGGCCTAATAGAAGGCAAACTTTAAGTGGTTTGCCACCTAAGTTCACATCCTCTACTAATTCTACTGGAGCATCTGATTTTTTTGAGACACCCTCAACATGCAACATGCTTACATCCGGTGTATCCAACATCGAGTTTGTACAACTCACACATATAGAGAGTGTGTTGATAAATAAGGTGGATGACATTCATTCAAATTTATGCTCTTTCAGCAAGGTTGTTAAGGCCATTGACTGTTTGAGGTACATAGCTAACATTTTCATCATCATGCAATTTTAGACCGTAGTTTAATAAATGAATTATTTTTCTAGCATTTAAATATCCCTTTTGTGCTTTGTAGAAAAATGCAATCAAGATTTGATCACAAGGAAATGGAAGAGGAGCACAATGAAGATGGAGAGGATAAAGAAAATGAGGAGATTGAGGATGCGGTCATAACATACAGGGTATCACAAAAGGAAGGGGGTTATCATTTCATAACATAGGGAGAATATAAAGAAGAGAAAGGAAAATTCAAAGGACAAAGGCAATGCTAAAAAAGATAGTGTCTTTACCAAGTGGAGGAAAAAGAAACCTTAGTATTAGTTATTTTATCTTCTAAGATTTGATGTTATAAAACTTCGTGTCTTGTCTTTTTGATTTTTAATATGTATGAATAATGTAGCTCTGCATGAACTATTGCACATTATATTTTTGGATGCATGTCTAATTGTGTTTCTACTTTGTGACAATTTCTTTGATAGTATAAGCAGTCAGAATGGATAATATAATATTATTGTTCAATAGTTACAGGATAAAAATCCTAAAGAGGACCAAGTTTGAGGTTACATGTTTGGATTATATTTGTTTTCTTTTATAATCAGAATTTACTACTACTATTGCACTTCATTGCTACTACTATGGTAGAAATACATCAGTAAAGTAGTAACAAATTAGTGCTAACGTGGTGGTAAACAACTGTTACAAGTTTCATAAGATCGTCATGCCCTCATGTATATGTGGTCCCTTAATAGTCGCAAAGTCATGCCTAAATAATCGTAAATTATTGAAATTTTACCACTACTTTGTGACTATAATACAACTACTTGTTTATTGCGACCACAACTACTACCATAGTGTGGTCTCAAAGAGCTTGTTACCATTTCGACGCCACTACATAATGTGCTATCACATGTGGTAGCAAACTTGTGTTACTACTATTTTGCAACTATTTTACCATCTTTTGCTACTACATCTGTAGTAGTAAAATCTTTTTTTTCTTTTAGTGGTACACAACTATGATAATGTGCGAAAAAAAGTCATATAAATTTGTGGTTCAACTCTTGATGATGCCTTAATAAATTTGCCTATACTCATGCAAGATAGGTTCACGTAGAATTTCATGCAATAACAATCGGACTGTTTTATAATGTATAACCAAACCTTTGATCATTCACTTTTCAAATCCCATGTAGTGCCCAACCTATAAGTCTGACGAGGAAAAAAGGGTAAGAGTGTCATGCAGAGAAGATCAAAAGAGGCAAGTAGGACTACTTGCTTGCTAAGTCAAACCTTCATCTTCTGAAAAACTGGAATCACATCGCTTTTACTTGAAGTTCTACGAGCTTGATCTCTATTGGAGAGTTGGCAAGAGCACTAGTTCTATTCCTCTTAGTAGGGGACCGGAGAGAGAGTTCGACAAAGAATTAAGTCTTTCTTTTATCGACTCTCGTCTACGCTCACACCTGCTCCCAGTTCATCTATACTGTCCCACCGTAGGCGGAGGTAGGACCCGACAAAGCGAATATATCTTTACATGCATTGTGTAGTGTGCGTTGAGAAGGAACTATGAAAGCCGAGTGGTCCCTCCTGATCTAGGATGTGCAGTAACGACTGATATTTGTGAATCGTCAACAATGATTAAAAATTGTCTCCGCAACCATAATCTACAAGCCACTTATGATTCTCTTTCATGGTTCTTCTTTCCAATAGGTGGTGGTGACGAGGAAGGGGATGCATGAAGAAGGGGTGTAGAAATATTCTAATACGGCGAATGTTTCTGTTGGCATAATCTTGTGATCCGAGGAGTAATGATGATTACCTCTTTAGTTTTTGGATTGTTGTACATCTAGGTTGTGTGAGTAATATTGTAAACAAATCTTAAAAATATAAAAAGCTCCCTCAAATATATACTTGATTTCAATGTTGTAAATAAAGGTAAAAAGTAACAGTGTAGTAGGTGATATTTAGATCTACTTCAATCACATTTTTATATATTGTGATTTAAGGCTATAATGATAAAATGATCATCTTAATTTATTCAATTCAAACCACAATGAAACATACTATAAGAATTGAGTATCACAATCTTACTTTATAAGGTTCAAATACACCATTGAAATGGGGGTAGAGTTCATGGATTTTTTCTCTAAGTTGTTCAAAAAATAGTAGTTAGTAGTACATTAGTTTTGAGGTATACGTCTCACACTTGTTAATTATGTTGAATTATCTTTGTCGTAGTACAAAGGGATAAAACAAATCAATAAAAATATCACAAAATACATGAATTGAGTGTCATGTGGTGTGCTTTGTATTTTACTTGGTGTGTGTACCAATCGGTCGAAATCAAGGAGGCGATAACATTTTTTGAATGTAAGTTAAGCCAAATAAGTGTGTCCAAGTAATGTGCAAAATTTCAATGTTGAGTGCTGCAATGTGACGCTATTTTTTAGCTTGTTTATCATGTAAAAGGTTCTTTCTATTTTCTACTAGAACAGAAAATAAGATAACAGAAGAAAAGACACACATACACAAAATAAGGGTGACTTTAAAAATAGATTTCTTCCTAATTTTATCTCAAAAAATTAAATGATAGTTTCTCCTTAAAGATAAATGCACGAGGAATCTGAAATACATCTTTTTGTAATTTTTCACTGAAGAATGAATTTAATATTGTGAATGTAATCTTTGAGTCTTTTTTAATTTAAATGATGAAAATGCGATAATTTTGAAACAAAAATTGTGGAATGAAATGGACAATGAAAGAAAGCTACTCTGATTTTAAAAAAAATTCAAAAAATGCTTAATACAATAAAAATGAATTATACATCAATCTTGATTTGATGTATCATAGTTTTGAAACAGAGTAAATCATTTCAGAAAATCCCAAAAAAAATCATCAATGATGAAGCAATCAATGTAGCATTTAAAGTTTTGTATTTTTATAAAAGTTACACCCTATAAAGTTACAAATTAATTTCCACAAATTCAATTTTAATGAATTTAGAATAAATGTATTATAGGTTCATATCGACTCTTTTTATAAGAATATATAAGATTTAGATGTATTGAAAATGAATAAACAATTCTTGAATTTCACTCAAAATTTTATAAGTATTCTAATAAGTCTCCTCTGATATCGTCCAATATATCAAATGATAGAGCAACATCAAATGATAGAGCAATAGATACGTGATTTGCTAAATAAAACATAATAAAGGTACGGAAATATTTCATAGTAAAATCCAAAAATTACAAAGGGACCTTTCTTACAAATATCCGATGATTGGGGTATTCTTCTACAATTTACTCGTGACGTGGGCTATTCTATAATTTCAAGACGTCTGGGGACACAACCATAAAGTACGCAAGTCGCGTGCCTCATGCATGTGACTGAGGTCTTTGATCTAAATGACAAGGCATGGCTTCCTATAGTTGGATCTTGCGGATAAGAGGCTACCACATGGCACTCACGTGGACATCAGATGTAGGTGGACTGGATGACTCATAGGGTGTGGGTTCTTAAATGTTGGGTGGATGGCTACTGAATGATTAATCTGAAGGTTGATCTCGTGCCATGTGGAGTGATGCTTTAAATTATGATCAACAGCTCTGTAGGATTGTCGCTACTAACAGTTGGAATACAAATGTCTTTGAGATCTGACAGTGGAGGCAATAAACGACCTTGATGTAGTGAAAGAGAGGAATCATGTGGTCTTGCTACTCTGACTACCTTCATCTCCAATTAATGGTTATCAATTCCTCCGTTCTTCCTCAAGTGCATGGCCAGTGATGATCCTCCGAAGGTTGATGGACTATCGGTCAACACACGATCGGGTACCTGGTATGGTTGTTGATGTAGTTCCCTCTATCAACATCAATCAATGGGTTAATGGGGGTATTTTGATGCTCATCGACTTGTACTGGTGTTGGCATGAATATATGAGGAAAGATAGATGAGCAAATGGCTCCTTTGTGGGTGGAAGACACTGGCCCTATGGATGCATAGAGTAGACCGAGAAGATGTTGCAAGTCAAAGGGGGATGCGTTGGGCATAATTGAAGTTTGGGGTTCATAGATGAAAATGAAGTTTATCGGAGGGGAAGACGAGTTCCAAAAGGTTAATGGGGAAGAACAAGAAGGAAAATGGTAGAAGAAGGATGCAGGGATGAGAAAGCAAGTATATAAGAGATAGAATATTACATGTTAGTTCTCACCGATAAGTTGGAGTAGTGAGTCTTGCTCCAGGTCGTCGCCTACAGGAGCTAGAGGAGGCGCTGAAGCATGGTTGTCTTCTTGAAGAAGATGCATCACGTTGGTGAGTGTCATGGTTCACGCTGTATTCAAGGTCTCCTTTGTTATTGTCATCAAAAGAGGTGGAATTATGTGGATCCTCCCTCTCCCAACACCACCCCCAATATTTATTTGTAACTATATGTAACATAATTGTATAGCTTCTTTTACCATATTTTGTATAATCGTTATGATATAAATTCATTTATTATATTTTTATAACGTGTATTCCATCCATATCATGTTAAATTATGCTAAAGTAGAAAGTATCTCTAATATTTTGTATGCAAGTAATACACATTATACATTCATATCCATTTTACAACACAATAATTTGGTTCTAGAATTGAAATCACTCCTATCGGTGTAAGCCTTATTTTCATTCATTATTAGCATCATTTTATTTGTTGATTTTCTTCCTAATATACATACAACACCTGACTTCTAAATCAATTCCAACATATTACATAATTTAGATTCAAGATGCTTCTCTAAGAATTTTAGATGCAAATTAATATAATAAATTTACATGAATATAAAGAAATTAACTGAATATTCATGTATTTTTTTACTAAATCCGAATTAAACAACCATGCGTGAAGTTCATTATCAAGAATAGTAACAGTCAAAAGAGATCGTACATAAAAAACATGAAGAATATATTGTTATGCTTTGAATTCGATCATACGTTATGCTAAACCTAGTTGAAAATTTATTTTTATGCACCCTCCACAAGAAAGGGTATATGAAGCTTGATGTCATACGATACTATACCATACCAACATGGGATCTAGTCGGGGACCCGTTTGTAATATTATATTTGGGTATCTGAATATGTGTCTCTAGGACAATCATACTATACCATACCAGCATGGGACATTGATTTTAATTTCAAGTAGTTTCAGCAACGACCAGGGACGAAGCCAAAACAATTTTGACAAGGGGGGACAAGCTAAAAAAATTTACTTATCAATTTCAATACTATTATGATAACTTTATAATGATGACACTAAGAAGGGTACATTATTCATATGTATTTTTCCATATAAATATTAGTAATCATTTCAAACTCCTTTTTAGAAATCTGACCAAGGGTGTCTAAGTTTTTTAATGATATTTTGTATCTTTTTTCATAAATTACTTGTGTTCTAGTATTTTTGATTTTTTTAAAATCTAATCTTATGGATTGACTTCTCATAACATAAACTATGCTTATTCCAACCTATACTAAATTTAAAATATATTATACATAATTTAATACATTTTATTATGAATAAATTGAAATATTAATTTAATGTATATGCATAAAATTAGACGAACATGATACATCAATATATATTTGGCCAATCTACTGATAACAATAAAAGTAATGATAAACTCTATAAGATTGAACAACAAATTATTAACTTTTAAATTTATTAATAAAATTAAAGATCTAGTTAATATCTCCTTGCATGATAATCAGGTTTGATATTACAACATAATGGGTCTAGGGTGACATTTTTCTTAAAATACGTTAGTATATCATCCATTATTTAATATATATAATGCTGATATTATCTATTGCCGAATCATAATTTATACTTGAAATCAATGACGAGTGTCATATCCGTTGTATATCATTAGCACCAATGTTATAACAACACTTATTTGTTGTTATTATTCTAAATTGTACCTAAGCATCACTATTTTTTATTGAAAAATTAGGGACATTAGGCACACTTTTGAAAAGTAACAATACATAAGCATCATTATATGGATCATTACTAATGATATAGCAATAAATATGATATTTGTCGCTACTTTTAATTAATAAAAAATATTTTTTGAAAGTATTATATTGTCATTGTATATATAACAACATATAATATAGATGTAATTTTTAGAAAAAACATCACATAAACACATTCTATTGTAGTGTGATAAATAGTTGATTAATTTTGTATTACTCTTGACATTTATGTGAATAGCAATAAGATAATCATCGTCGACGAGGCTGATGCGACATCAGATGCCTCATGCTCAGACGGCTAGCAAGGAACATCAAATGCCATTCCTAGTGTGTTGCTCCCTTGGACTACTGACTTGCATATTCAAGATCTGGGCAAGAGGTTATGTGTTATTTCTTTGGGTTCAGCTTAGGTTCAAAGGAAAGAGAGGTATGAATGTGCACTCCGATATGGTAGAGGAATGTAGCAAAATGGCCAAAGGTAGAGAGTGTGAACAATAGAGTAAGAGGTGATATACAGAGTGGTGATGATGTGGTGATGGTATTCACAGTGAAGAGGGAAAGAATATGGTGATGGGAACACAGTAGAGGAAAGATGCACGAAGAATAAATAGACAAGAAAAAGAACTAAAAAGGAACAAGGAACAAGAAAAGAAGGGGGGAAGGAAAGATGAAGAAGACTAAAAAGAAGATATGAAGCAGAGTACCTGGAGTAAGTAGACTACAGTCATTGAAAAATTAGTGGTCAGAGGACCACCAGTAGTCTCTTTAGTCATTGGCGAATGAAGCTTACCCCAACGAATCTTGCCAACTCTCTTTGTGCTCATTGTCTCTTAGCACCCCAGAAGAGCTGCCACCTTACACTAGGGCAGAGTTGGCGCTCACGAGAAATAAATGGTAGATGAAAAGAAAAAGAATCCAAATCAAAAAGTTTATAAAAGGGGCTCAAATTAGGGTTCTGCGTGGAAAGGGGAAAACTTTGAGGCATAATGATGAAGAAGGTAGCGTGAGATAATAAGAGGTTGGACGAGGATGTTGAGGATGCGGAAAAGTGGTTGCACGGTTTCGCACACATGAGGAGGAGGATGATGACCGAAGTCAACACCATCTGGATGATGTGGAGGTTGAGTTGGCATAATGTAGCCAATGGAATATGGTAGGGAACTGGTCCAAGGACCATTGACAAAGTGTTAACCCGGACCCTACTGTTACGGCTAAGTAGGTGGAAGCGACCAATTAGAAGGTGACATGTGGCAGTTGATCGTGGGTTAACTGCCATTTGTCACAAGGAGAAAAATCCTATACAAGAAAATAAGATGGAAATCAAAATAAAATAACAAGAAGTAGAATCTCAAAATATTTCAACACAGAAATCGTAGATTCCAACGAGATCTACGAAATCTTCGAAGGACTCAAAGTCACATGTATTTTTCTTTTTATTTTTTTGTTTGATTTTTTTCTCAATACTATGTACATAATATACTCTAATACGTTACTAATATAATATTTACATATTAATATATTTTTTGAATTTTATTAATTAAGAAAAATACAAAATCAATTGATAAAATATGGTATATATATGTGAATACACCCACATTTTTTGTTGATTTTTGAATTTAACTTTTTTATACTTAGTTAAGAATAAATACAAAAGGAAATAAATAAATAAGAGGCAGATTTGTACGTGAAATGACACAGCTCCAAATATACAATGATATTATATATAATAGAATCCTGAAGCCCAAGTTTGACATATAAAGTTTCAATCTTTTGAAATTGGTTTTCTTTTAAAGGAAATTGAACGTACAACTTTTTAAAAGTATGTAGACGTTCATCGGTTTCTCTATGAATGAGATATGTGGCTTTTTGATTTGGATAGACAAAAACAAGGTGTAACAGTCCCACCCTAGGCTGATCTCAATCATCCCAAATGTTCCCGTGCAAGGAGTTAATCTCATCAATCAACCCAAAATCGAGTCATCCGGTATCAAATATAAAACAATTACATAGTTAAGCATCATCAATTTTACTACAAAGGAAAGATTTTCATATGTTGAACATGAAAGACTATAGCATAATATATAATATCTCAAAAGAAAGGGAGTACTCATAAAGATTTTATTACATGGCGTCAAATACACACCATAATTATAACAAAAGTAAATTGTAGAAACCTGAAAGGAAAGGATGACATTTTTATCAAAAGTATATAATTCTCTAATAAGTCACCAGTTGTCTCCTCTTGAACAATCCTTTAACTTTTGTCACAAATTGAAAGGTGGGCTAACTGGTCCAGTGGAGCAATACATACATACACTCACATACATATAAGGATATGTCAAGGTGAAAATTATCAGGTCATGAGCAACTTTAAGGAGTATCCTTTTAATGAGTAATCGATAAAAAATATTACAGTTATATTAAGAGTTGGCATGCTTTTAATCCAATTTCATTTGGAAGTAATTAGATAAAATAAATTGTATATGAACAATAAGCATAACATGGTCACATATATTCACATTGAAAAGCTAAGCAATTGTATTGCACTAATAAGCATGCATCCAACATATAACCATACAAAAAATCAACTTCTATTTCTATTGCAATCCCTCCATTTAAAAAGTTATTAATCATACTTTGACCATTAATTATGAGAGAAGAAAGTACAAACAAATTTTTGCTGCAGCAAAAATCTAAAAGAACTCATAACCCCTTATATGTGTGGTTGAATGGCTATTCGCGAACTTATTTCCATACTAAAGATACACCAGTATGGTTAAAAGGTATTGCTTGCCACCATGAGGCTTTAGACGGGGATTGAATAAGCAATCCATATCACATGAAAGATAACACGAGTGTGACATGCATATATGTAATATTAGGCCCTCGTAGTGTAACTTAATCTCTTTTCCTTCCCCCTAAGTTTGAGTTGAGCCACCATACAATCTACCAAAAGGCCGTTGGATTCATGAATTCCTCATGTTATTATCTTCATATTAGATCAGCTACTTAAGGGAAATACTCTGACTCAAATGCGACATCACTTAATACTTCTCATGAGTTACTTTTGTAAAATATAGTGGAAGATTAGCCCATATTGTAAAGAATGTATGTTCTAAGTAGTACAGCTCCAAGTTACCTACATAAGTCAAGGACATGGATCCTTTGTGTATTAGTATCGCAATACATCTAAGTTCTTATCTCTACTTCCAAACTGCATATGAGTGATGATGTTTAAGTTGAAATATTTAATTAAGTACACAATCTTCATGTTTTAATGTGACTTCATAATTTGGAGAAACACAAAGCACACTAAGCCATTATCAAATTAAACATATGTATATTCACACTAATTATCTCATGGATGCTAATTAAATTTTAACGAACCAATATTTTAAAGGGAGATATTTTTTAGGTCTAAATATTGCATAGTAATATAGTTATTCCTTTAGAATCCGTAATGGAAGTAAAAAATAAATACAATTTATAACTCATTCATGCATCAATTAGAAAGAAGTCGTTCATTACGAATTTAAATAAGCACAACTATAACATAAAGATATTTTTGTAATTTTTTACAACGGCCGAAAATTCTTAAAATTTATAAAATTAAAAAGTATATTTTTCATGATTTTATGAAATTTTTATGGAATTTAATCGACCTGAAATCACTAATACTTGTGGCAAGCAGAAATGTAGAGACCTTTGTGCAATTTTACGAACTTTGCAAGTGAAATAAAAAATTCTTTTCAGAAGCTGGTTGATCACTTTTGGCAATTGTTGTCATTGTTTTATTCTCTGGGCACGTCTACAATTTTTTCTTTAATATTCTTTTTAATTTAATGTGTAAAGGAATATTAACTTAAATGTAATAGATATGTATGGCTAATATTTATCCAAGAAGTACCCCTACCCACGTCTCTTCTTCCCCAAATGCGCGTGCGTGCATGCCAAGTGACACGTGGGTTGGTCTTCACTTGAGGGTGGTTGGACAATATGTTCTCCATCCTCATTGAATTCATTTTGCGCAGTTGTCAAGGATAATAGATTTAACCCCTCAAATGATATTCGATGTATATATGGTCTCGGATTTTAAAATCAAGAGATTTTTACCCGGCAGATTCTGTAATCTTTCTCAATGACCTCTATAATCTTTGAAACATCGATATTCCTCTCTCGACTTCGTAAACTTGCTAACCCTTACCCTACAGACCTTGTGGTTAACCTCCATCCATATATCCGTTAAAACTAACCGGATTCCGTTATGTTTTTTTTACATTATACGCATTTTATTTATCAAATTTACATTCAATGACATCCCCCTCTCCCTCCTCCTCATCTCCATTTCCAACCCCCTCGCCCTTCCCGTTGATGGTTCTCCCTGCCATCTTCCCCTCACCCTCCCGCCCTTCGGCCTCGCCCCCTGCGCCCCTCGCCCCCTCTGCCCCTCATCCCCTCTGCCCCTCATCCCCGCCCAGGCCTCCTCCGCCTCCCTGCCCAGGCCTCCTCCCCTCCGCCTGCTCGATAACCTTAACACTCGACCCTGTAACAGTTATCTTGATTATATCAAGATACGAGCCGGGGAAACGTGGACGGATCACCATTGCATTGGGGCTCTGAATAGCTACATGGCTCTTCTTCCTCATGTATAAGCAAATGTCACCAATAAAATGACAGTCACTATAACAACAACACCAACAACACCGCCACAATCCCCCCTTACCGACCCAGACGATGATCTCTTTGCACTCGCTTCCATCACTCAAGTTGGTCATATTCTGAGCACTTGCTGCAGGACCCAAACTTGAATTTCCTCCGACATCCTCACCCATTCCTGGATTTCCATCCTAAGCACAAGTACATTCTTACGGAACTCCGGTACTCTTGTTGAATTAAGAATTGTATTTAGATTTTAATTGAAAAATCTATGTAATTACAATTGGAGTTAATTTGGTTTCAATTGGGAAATCAAATGGATTGGAGGGAAAGTTGGGAATTCCCAAATTTGAAACATGGATAAGTTTGGGTTGAAGTTTAGTACCATACCTTGGACCTCTAAACTTTTGCTGGAATATATATTATTTGCCGCAATTTGTGACCTAATCTTTCTGACCTAATCTTTCTTATATATTGTTTGCCACAATTTATTTATTGCTTACCCTATTCTAGATCTCGCTCGGTTGTTTGTTTCAGTGTAATTAGTCAGTTCCTATTTGCTTCTTGTAATCGGATAATGGATTGGAATTGCACATTATTAATCTTGATAATCTGTAATGTTGTTCTGTCAATCCATTTGAATCCGTATGATTACTGTCTAATATACGCATGGTTGATCTTGTTTACAACAATCTTAGAGAGGATTTCGGGAACCAATTATAAAACAATGTCGGAAACGATGTTTAAATCGAGGGTAAATATGACGTGTATGCCTGAAAAGTTCGGTGGATAGAACTTTAAGCGTTGGCAACAACGCATGAAGATCTGGTTAACCACCATAGGATTAATCTCGATGCTTAAAACCGACTGTCCTACGGTGGAACTGGAAAATCCCTCACCCGATAGCCAGAAGACACAATCTGCGTGGAAGGAACACAGCCGTATATGTCATGGTTGTATCTTGTTGGCTCTGTCCAACATGGTGTTTGACGTATATTGTTCGTCCACGCACACTGCGAAGGCGCTATGGGAAAACTTGGATCGGAAGTATAACACTGAAGACCTCGGTATTGAGAAATACTCCGTGGACAAGTTTTTGAAGTTTTTCATAGCCGAAGGAAAGTCAGTTTCTGAACAGACACACGAGTTTTTACTCCTACTCCATGGTTTAGAGGATGCCGAAATGAAACTTCCAGCGAAGTTTCAAGTCATGTGCATCATAGAAAAATTCCCCAAGTCGTGGGAAGACTTCGGTATGACCTCAAACACAGGAAGGAAAAAATTTATATGGATGACTTGATGGTGGCAATTGCCATAGAGGATGAACACTGGAAATAAAAACTTGTGCTTCCTGTTGATATTCAGGCTAAGGTCAATCTCATGACCTCGAGGGGCAAAGATAAGAAGAGAAAGGATCCTAATAACAATAAAATGAAACCAAAGGGCAAGATCCAGAAAAATGCAAAGAATAAACACTGCTGGCACTGTAATCAGGTTGGCCATTGGAAGAAGGATTGTCCGTTCTTGAAGGCTCAACCTAAGGCTGCAGACGGGAGTCCGCAAGTGAACATGATCACTATGGGACTCGGAGCTAGAGAGGGGTATGTCTCTGTAAAACCTGAACTATACATATCCATGATCCAAATGAGTGGCCCGTGGATAAAGGAGCCAATGTAAATATTTGTTCTGACAGAACTTTGTTTTCTTCTTATAAGACCTGCAGTGGTGGGACTGTGAAAGTGGGGAACGATTCTGCAGTCAAGATGCTAGGGTCGGGACAAGTCAACTTGAGGTTCTCCTCTGGACGTGTCTGGACGTTGCACAGGGTGTTGTGTGTTCCTGACATCAAGAAGAATGTTTTATCTGGATCTATCTTAGTTAGAAATGGTTTTGAATTAAACTTTAAATGTAATAAAGTTGTCATTCTGAGACATGGCATTTTTTATGGAAAAGGCTATTTGGCAGACTTTGATTTGTTATTTAGAATTCGATGTGATTCAATAAACATTAATGAAATGAGTGTTTTGAATTCTGAATGTTCTAATTCTGTGTCTCATGTTGTGAATAATTTAGAATCTTGTGATCTGTGGCATGGTAGATTGGGACATATAACTTAAATTCAATTAAAAGAATAATAAATTTAGAGTTGATCCCTAAACACACTATTGATAAAACTCAAAAATGTGAAATCTGTGTGCAAATGAAGACACCTAAGAAGTCTTTTCAGTCTGTCTCTAGAGATAGTGAGAACTTGGATCTAGTGCACACGGATATCTGTGAGTTTAATGGTGTGTTGACCCAAGACCAGAAATACTTTATCACCTTTATAGATGATGGCATTAGATACTGCTATGTATATCTAATGAAAACCAAGGATGAAGCCTTAGAGAAATTTTTTATATTTAAGAATGAGGCTGAGACACAAAAAGGAAAAGTGCTTAAATGCCTTAGGTCAGATAGAGGAGGTGAATATACCTCTAACTTATTTAATGAACAATGCAAATCGTTTGGCATAGTTCATGAAGTTACGGCCCCATATTCACCGCAATAAAATGGGATAGTAGAGCGGAAAAATAGAACCTTAACTGACATGATCAATGCTCTCTTACAAAGTTCTGGACTTCCAACCTATATGTAGGGAGAAGCCTTGAATACGACTTGCCATATTCTGAATAGGGTTCCTCCAAGACATATGGAAAAGTGTCCCTTTGAACTTTGGAGAAATAGGAAACCGAGTTTAAGATATCTCAAAGTGTTGGGTTGTCTTGCTAAGCTTTTAGTCCCAGAACACAAGAGAAAGAAACTTGGTTCCAAAACTGTTGATGCGGTCTTCTTAGGTTACTTGGAAAATAGCTATGCATATAGGTTCTTGATAATTTGGTCTGAGATACCAGGCATAGAAGTCAATATCATTGTTGAACTCTGTGATGCTACCTTCTTTGAGGATTTCTTCCCGTTGAAGATTGGGATTCCTTAGAATCTGACCATTGAGGGCGCCTCCATATCAGGATCTATTCCAGATCAAGTGGAAAGGATAACAAATGTGGGGGTTGAGACTCAACCTAAACCCAATGATCTTTTTGAAAAGATTGAGTCAAGGAGGAGTAAAAGACCTCGAATAGCCAAGGATCTTGGTAGCGACTTCGTTGTCTACCAGATCAAGGGTGTTCCACCAAGTTACAAGGAAGCCATGGCTTCATCTGAAGCGAAACAATGGAAGGAAGCCATCAAATCTGAGATGGATTTTATTATGGCTAATGGAACTTGGGAGTTAGTTGATTTACCCAAAGGGTGCTCTACCATTAGGTGCAAGTGGATGTTTAAGAGAAAGCTTAGACCTGACGGATCAATTGAAAAGTATAAAGCCATATTAGTTGCCAAGGGTTTTAGGCAAAAGGAAGGTATCGATTATTTTGATACCTATTTCCCTGTGATTAGGATGACCACAATCCGGATGCTCATAGTAATGGCATCTGTATATGATCTCTCCATCCACCAGATGGATGTGAAGACCGCCTTCTTGCATGGCGATCTTGAGGAAGAGATCTATATGGATCAACCTGATGGGCTTGTGACTCCTGGGAATGAGGGAAAGGTTTGCAAGCTTGTCAAATTCCTTTACGAATTGAAACAAGCACCAAAGCAGTGGCATGGAAAATTTGAGAAGACTATGTTGTCATGGCTTTAAGGTTCATGAATCCGATAAGTGTGTCTATTCCAAGTTGAAAGTTGATGAGTGTATTGTCTTGTTCCTATATGTTGATGACATATTGTTGTTCGGATTACATATGAGGATTATTAATGAGACTAACGTATTCTTAAGTAGCAAGTTTGAGATGAAGGACATGGGTGTTGCTGATGTGATCTTGGGTCTCAAACTGACAAAGTCAGTTGATGGGATTGTAATTTCTCAATCTCACTATGTTGAGAAGGTACTTGAGAAATTTGGATATCAAGATTGCAAAGCTGTGAGCAGTCTTTTTGATTCATCCAAAACGCTGTTTAAGAATAAAAGTGGAGTACCTGTAGCTCAATTAAGGTATTCACAAGTGATAGGAAGTTTAATGTATCTTGCAAATTGCACGAGACCTGATATTTCATTCTCGGTTGTAAAGCTGAGTAGATACACTAGTTATCCTGACCGTACTCACTGGGAGGCTCTGGATCGAGTACTGAAGTACTTGAAGGGGACTATTTCCCTTAGTTTGCATTATGGTAGACATCCTTTTGTACTAGAAGGATACAGTGATACAAGCTGGATAGAGAAAATAGAGGAGTATGGGAGTAATGGTGTTACAGGGTATGTATTTACCCTTGGAGGCAGTGCAGTCTCCTGGAGGTCTGTGAAGCAGACCATTCTAGCTCAATCCATTTTTGAGGCCGAGTTGTGTGCTTTGGACACACTAGAATTGAGGCTGAATGGCTAAGGAAACTTCTGTCTGAAATTCCCATGGTAGGTCAGCCTGTTCCTGCGATCTCGGTACATTATGATAATATGACCACAATTGCCAAGATAAAGAGTTAATAGTTTAATCAGAAAATAAGGAGACACATACAAATCAGACTTAAGATGTTAAGGGATTTGGTGTCTCGAGGAGTATTGGCTGTGGATTTTGTTAGATCCGAAGACAACACGACATATTCGTTGACTAAGGGACTTGATAGATCTTTAGTCCTAAAGTCTAGGCTTGGGATGGGACTAAGACCTATTAGGAGTTCCTCTACAGTAGAAACCCAACCTATCTGAGTGGAGATCCCATAAAGTAGGTTCAATGTGGTAATAACAAGCTGTTTGGAGAACTAGTTGGCACTCTAATCTTAATGCGTAAGCATGAGTGTCTTATCCCTGCAAGCTTGTGTGTCGTTTAAGCTGCAAGTTTAGGAAGAACGTAGGCTCTGAATGGATTCAAGTCTTTGGGCAGGATGTTAGCAGTGCATCCTTGAAGAACGCCACCTATGTGAGTGTTACTGTGGGCCGCAGTAAAAGAAAGATGGTCTTTCCTAAACACACTCATGAAACAGGATAAGGGTGCATGACCGTTTAAGAGCACCAACTCTGAAGATTGCACCAAGAACAACGCTTTGTTGTTTCTACCGTATACTTTAACACTAAGGTCTAAAGTTAAAGACGTAGTTCACTTTGTTCCTGTTAAATTGAAAGTAGTAAACTCAGGTAGAGGTTCAAACCGGAAGGTACCTTTACTGAAGGCAAAGTGTGGCAGCCGAAAGTTGTGTTTTAACTCCGTTTGAATCTCTTTTTCAAATTGGTGAATTCGTAGGGGATTGTTGAATTAAGAATTGTATTTAGATTTTAATTGGAAAATTTATGTAGTTACAATTGGAGTTAATTTGGTTTCAATTGGGAAACCAAATGGATTGGAGGGAAAGTTGAGAATTCCCAAATTTGAAACATGGATAAGTTTGGGTTGAAGTTTAGCACCATACCTTGGAGCTCTAAACTTTTGGTGGACTTATCTATGAGTTCACACCACAATCTCTTGTAGCAATAGCAGAGAGGAGGAATGAAGGACCACACGCGCGCGCGCTCTGCTCTGGCTCCGGCTCCGGCTCTGACTCGGGAGAGTCGATTCGGATCTCGGATCTCGATACTTTTGCTGTGAGTTTCATTTGGCTGATCAATTAAATTAACGATACAGATTAATTTGATTTCAATCACATTGGGAATCTGACTCGATCCAAACGGCTCGATTTAGCCGCGGTTTTGGAATTCGAAGGGACACGCCCGCTGAGGGGCGTTTTCGGAAACCAAAGGTCACCGCGCGCTAAGGCACGCGAGCCCCTCTTTTTATATCCCTCAACCGACGCTGTTTTTCTTGACTCGCAAGAAAAACTCTACTCGCCGTCCCTCTTGTTCTTTCTCTCACGCCTGCGACCCTGTTTCTTCTCGGTTGCAAGTTATCGGAGGTGCTTTCGAGGACGGTCTCGTCGGTGTGCGCGGACGAAGATCGTGAACCGTCGTATCCTGAAAGCATATCGCCAGTGCCCTTCGCACCGGTATTGTGGGGGCGAAATTCTCTCTAAGGACAGTCCATTTCATGGATGCTTCGGTGATTTCTGACCTAATATTTCTTATATATTGTTTGCCGTAATTTGTTTATTGCTTACCCTTTTCTAGATCTCGCCCGGTTGTTTGTTTTCGTGTGATTAATCGGTTCCTATTTGCTTCTTGTAATCGGATAATGGATTGGAATTGCACGTTATTAATCTTGATAATCGGTAATGTTGTTCTGTCAATCCATTTGAATCTGTATGATTACTGTCTAATATATGCATGATTGATCATGTTTACAACAACTCTACCATACAACAATTCCCCGACAAGTCCAACTCATTCAGATTTGTATGGTTCGTGAGTGAGTCTGCCTGAATCGTTCCTGTAAGGTGATGATTTCCAGCAAGAAGTAGCTTCTGAAGCGACACCAACAAGGAGAAGTCCGGCGAAATCGTACCCCGGAGACTCATGTTCTTTAAGTTCACCACAGTGATGCTCCCATCCCTACTGCAGCTAATCCCTAACCAATTGGCGCACGGATCATTCCCGGTCCAATCCTCTGTGAACCTCTCCGGATACCCAAACGACTTTAACACCCGTAGCAGTACGGTCACACGTGAATCACACTCTCCAGGACCCTTCAAACAGAAACTCTCCCCTTCAACTTCTACAGTCCCCACCACCCTCCCGAACATCGGCACAAGCCCCTGCAGCAAATTATTCGTCAGTTTCACCTTCCTGAGAGACTTCAACTCCATTAGAGACTGTAGGACTGGCCCCGCCAGCCTGTTGTCCCTCAGCTCCAAGTCCTGCAAGCTCTCGAGCTTCTCGAACTCCGCCAGCGGACCAGAGAAGACGTTAGAGTGGAGCCACAGATGGACCAAATTTGTCATGTTCCCGACCACGTCGATGGGACCTGAGAGCAAGCCGTCGCGACCCCGCTGGTTGTTCAGCCATAATGTAGTGACCGGGGAGCTGGCACTGAATCTGATGGGGAGCGGCCCATGGAGGTAATTGTAAGCAAGTGCCAAATTGTTGAGGCTGGGGAAGGTCTTATCGACGAACATGTCGGGGATGGTGCCGGTGAGGTTAGCTGCGTTGGCAGAGAAATTGATGAGTGCTATGGCATCGCCGAGGCTGTCGGGCAATTACCAAGGATCGAAGGGGTTGTCGTCAAGGGAGACGGACTGGAGCGAGGTGAGCGCGGTAAAGAAGTCTGGCGGGAGAGCTGTGAAGCCGTTGCCGTGGAGGAAGAGGGTCTGGAGGAGGGAGAGCCCACGGAGAGAGGGGAGGGCCCCGGAGAGCCGGTTGTTCTGGAGCTCCAACCGGGAGAGGGAGATGAGGTTATCGAGGGAAGGGGGAGGACGTCAAAGAGGTCGAGGTTGCCGAGATGGAGCGCGGTAACCTTACTTTGGAGCGCACAGGCCTCCTCTCCTTTGGAAAGAACATGGGGTGGAATTGGATTAAGACTAATCCAAGCAATTGACTCAAATAAAGTTAAATTAACGGCAAGGTTTGTGGAGGTAAAACGGAGCAAGTTTATGGGGTCGAGAGAGGAATATCGATGTTTCAAATGTCGTAGAGGTCATTGGCAAAGATTATAGAGTCTACGGAGTAAAAATCCCTAAATTCAATAGTCGGATTTTTTAGAATAAAATTTTAAACATCAAAATATCCAATCTAATATGATTTCATTCTTGATTGTCCCGATCCTATCAAATCAAATCCGATTTGCTCAAAATTTATGACATGCCTTATAAATTCATATATCTAATAGTATCAACGTCCGAATCTTGATTTAGATAAAAAAATTACCTACCAAAATCCAAACCCACTTTGTATGATTTACCAATCAAGGCAACACTAAAAATATAAAAAATATTTTTTATGTATAAGAGATTTATATTGCATAAATTTAAGATCAAAATCGATTGCATGACCAAGTAGATGAGAAAAAAATCAAGATTTACATGGACCAAACAATGTCGTAAAATGGAGTGCAAGAGGGGGGACATAAGATTACTAGGTCTTTCACCTACTTTCGTTATCTCTTAGGATAACGTGAACCTTCGGTGACTTTCCCGATGCGAGCCCCGGACCGAAGATTATATAGTAGACGACGGACTGATTTACGAGTGAAAAAAACTCCTGCAGCGACTTTGATCCTTGGCTCTATGGAAGATAATCCATAAGGGTCGGAGGGTGTGTCCATTTTGTCTTCTCTATAAGATCTTTCATTCCCCCTGGGTTAGAAGATGAAGTCAACGGCTCCACTCCTCCGCAGACTCCGGGTCTCCTCAAGAGGAGTCCGCTCTTCTCGAAGTGAGCGAATTGCATGTAAATACCGGTAGAAGGAGAAGGACCTGCAATCAGAATAGTCACGGGCCTTGATTTTCGGACGTCTTTCCCAAGTCTGGGATCCCTCAAAATCTAGAAGGGTGGGCAGGGCTTCCGCAACGAGCATCCCCCCTCTGACCCCCCTGGGAAGGAGAGGGCCAACCTTCTTCTTCATGTACTCTTTTCTTTGAGCATTCCGATGAACCACTGAACTTTCAGGATGCTTTCCATTCCTTGAAAACTTCATCTAAGGATGAGTATTTTGGGAATTTTTGGAGATGGAAGTGAGAGTTGCGAAAATTCAACTATTTTATAGCTCTGCACCATCATATCAAATAGATCGTAATTCATAATCCTAATTATACTTCCACTTTTACTTCTACCTTTATCTCCTCGTAATTTCTTAATTTAGAAATTTTCTTCTATCTCAATTAGCTGACAACTAATTAAAATATCTCTATATTATAAATAAATTCATTTTATTTATTTATTTGTATATCCAACTAATTTGATAATAATTAGTTCTGTGACAATAAATTAATAGGTAGATCTTTTTATATGACTCTTTGGTTTTGGAAAAATAAAAAAATTCACCAACTCATATTTATTTTCCAATAATTAATTGATTTGATATTAAATGTACTTTGCAAGGTCAACTGTGGTCAACTTGGTTTTTTTATCGGATTCAGGTTGCCTAAGTACATAGCGAGTACATAATGTTACACTAGGATTTTTGTTTGTCACATATTTAGAACTTAGTAACTTTTTTGTATTTTTCATTTATTAAAGTTAGTTATATGTACACATGAAAAGTGATTTCAAGTTTTTCAGGGCCAACTAAATTTATTAAAAATGAATATTACATTTTATACATATACATGTATATACACACATATATACATGTGTGAAATCTATTTTTGGGATTTTTCTTCAAATTTCTTGTTTTTTTGTTAACCAGGAGAGCTGCTAGGTCTTTCATTCCGAGTAATTCTTATATTTTATATGCTTTTAGAAATCATATAATAATATTATTATCTAAAGATAAAATCTATGCATAAACCATATAAGGAGATAAACAAATATAAGATAATTATTTCGAATTAATCAAAGTCTTCCAGTAAGTAGGATGCATGAGTATTAGGAATGCTCTAAGTTGATGCTATGCTAATACATTGTATATCATGAGTCTTCCATTCCGAGGGAATGATAAAATAAGATAATTTTAGTGATTATGATTTGAGTTCAAATAAATTAAAACACTTGGATTAAATCTCAATTCCTCGAACCAAATCAAGATCCAAACAATAAGAAATTGATCTGAATTAGTTAGCAGTCAATTGGTGAGTTGTTTTGGTATTTGATTAGATTAGACATTGATGAATCTCAAATTCATCTACCTAAAACCGTGAATTGAGTTCTGAATCGAGTAGAAAACCTGTATTTGCATTTAATTTCACATTTTTTACATTTATATATGCATTATTAATAACACAATTAACATAAAAATTATACAAAAATCCATAAAATACAAAATACAAAAATGGAAGGATATAGTTGTACTTATTGATAAAGATGATCTACTAATCATACTAATATCGGATTCCCTAAAAATGATTAATTATGAGAGTTAGGAAAAGTCATTAAATGATATAAATGGAATCTTGTCAATGAGATTAAAGATCATTTGCATATGGACTGTATAAGTCAAAACTTCTAAGTACAAGCATACATTAATCGAACTATTTCATTTCTTGAAGAATATAGATACGTAGCGACCCCAAAATTGTTAACCGAATAATTGATGTGGTACTAGATTAAGTGTAGTGTAAAATTATCTTAATTAACAATTAGTTTAATTAATAACATGTTAACATTTGCCTTCAGAAAGACAGACATGGGTATTAAAGCCCGGACTTTGGGAATGCACGTTGGACTTGTAAAGTAAAAAGGAGTTCCCACTTCTTTCACTAAGAGTTGAATATTTTATCATATCAATGGGGTTTGACGAAAGTGTAAAAGAGTTTCCAAGTCTCACTTGAGGTATTTGGTTAGCATGCGTCATTTTTTGAAATTGGAAAGGAACGAACTTTCAAAATACAAAAATGTGATACAACTTTAATTTAGAATAAATAAATCCTAAATAAAATATAATAAATGAAAATTATTTATTTCTCAGATGTCGTTACTTAACCCAATCAAATAAATATGATTGATATTTACTAGATGGATGAACTAAATTACATTGATTGAATCAATAACTTGTATGAAGTATATGGAACTAATTACATATGTTTTTGCTTACCCATGCAACATGCGAGAAATCTCAAAATGATGAGGATTAGTAATTTAACAGGAAATAGAACAATGACCAAGTGCTCATATGTTGACATATTATTAATTCCTTGTTGAACGTGCTTTAGAAGCAACATATTGATATAGATTATATTGTCAAGATCTTTTTAAATTTAAAAGAGATTTTCTTGATGATGTATCGCTCTTAACATCTCATCCTAATGGACATTGTTTACTGCATAATGCAAAAAGATAGCTCCATAAGAGTCTGAGTACAAAAATTATTTGCAAAGCCATTAGAGTTGAGATGGATGTAAATATGATTATTGTCATCATTCTATTGTCTAAACACATATCCTTCATGAACTCCATAGTTTCATTTCACAAGAAAAATGATGAAGTAAATGAATGTTGAAGACACTCTCCATGTTGAAGTCCTTTGAGGACATAAACAACTGAAGAGACCTTTTTGTCTAAATGATGCTTGCATAAGTCCAAAAGGAAGTGTAGTGGAAACATGGGTCAAACTCATAAGAAGAACAAAGCAAAGAGGAGACACACTTCTATAACTTCTATACATCTGACATCCAAATAGTTGGATGATTCCCATTACTGTACACATGCTAAAATAGTAGAAACATGACTATCTAGCTTGCCTATAATCGTTAAAAAAGGACATACGTAGTTCATCGGCATATCATGCATCTATAATTCATCGATGAAACAAACTTGCACATTGGATGAGAAGGTAGTTGGATAAACTAACACTTTCAATTTGTTGTGCATGTTTTACAAGACCTAAGACTTAATCAAAAGAGAGATGGCCATCTACATGGATTCAATGTAATTTTTACATCAATCGCAATTGAAGTTTGCATACTATCAAATTTTAATGGGAAAATTCATTATCGTAGAAAATATTTTTAAAATCAAAATGCTGGAAAGAAATCACTATCTATTTCCAAGATTTATTCATCCTTTTTTAGGAAAGATGTACACTGTGATATTATATTAAAATATCTTATATGTGATGCATTTAGTACCATGACACAGACATCGATATTTCTTGACGTATGTTGATGATTATTCGTAGTATGATTATATTTTTTATTACATCGCAAGTATGAAATGTGGATGTGTTATCATAAACAAAAAATTGGATTCAAAATGATGAGATCAGAAGGAAAGTTGGTGTAGCTCTGATAGAGGATAATACGAGAGAAAATTTTTTAAGACGATTTGGCCATTTGCAAAGGAGGTTAGTTGATGCACTTATTAGAAGATGTGAGGTTTGGGGTGATGAGCTAGTTAAGAGAGGGTGAGGAAGTCCCAAGATGTGTTAAAACTATCCGAAGGGATCTTAGTTATTTGGATGTAAGCCTGAGAATGACCTGAATAGATCAAAATGGAGGCAAAAAATCCATGTAACCAACCCTACTTAATCGTGGGAAAAGGCTTTGTTGTTGTCATCGTTGTACATCACAAGTACGAAATCTTTTAAAAAATTCAAAGAGTTCATGATAGTGGTTGAGAATCAAACAAGAAGAAAGATTGAAGCCCCATCCAATCGTGGCCACCTCCTACATCTTGTGACATTGTTTTGTGAGACAAAGGACGTGGGAGAGCAAAGGAGCTCAAAGCAAAGATGTAGAGGGCAGGGGGAGGTTGTAGATGGAAGAAGGGAGATCTCAGGTAAAGGGGAGGAGGGAGACGTCAAGGCAGAAGGGTGGAGGAGATTAGGTGGAAAAGGATGTAAATTGGAGAAGGAGCTTGAAGGCTAGGGGAGGAGAAGCTCGAGGTTGAGAATGGCCCCCTCCGTGGCCACCTCCTACACCTTGTGATGCTTATTGATGAGGCAAAGGATGTGAGAGAGGGAGGGTATAGGGAAGCTCATGACGAAGAGGAGGGAGAGAATGCATAGGGAAGAAGGGGGAGCTCAAAGCAGAGAATGGTTGGGAAGGAAGGTTGCTCCTTGAGGATAGGGAGCAAGAAAGGGGATATGTTGTGCCTATCTTTTGTACCCTTGTTTTTTTACATGTCCGCCATGTATTTAAAGTCCGTTTTAATGGGGATATGTTGTGCCTATCTTTTGTACCCTTGCTTTTTTACCATTACATTTGCGCCATGTATTTAAAGTCCGTTTGAATGGGGAAGGTACAAGAAAGAACTGATCCAAGGGGCACGCATGTTATTTGATTTGATAGATTTGTTAGGCGTGAAAATATTTTTTGCAAAAAAAGTAGAGGCATAAGTGCATCTATAAAAACTCAAAGGAGCATGCGTGTAAAAATCCCTTTAGCTTTTTTCTTGGTTTGTGTTTTTACTACTTAATCTCTTCAACGAATTATCAAAATCAATAAAAAGCTCGCTTACCCATACCTTACCAAACGAGTCTGAAAACAAATACCCGGAAAAGATATTTACAAGAAACCGTACAGGTTCTTAGGACATCTTTAACAAATGAAGAGCAGCATTGCTGCCTACAACAGCCCATTAAAACAGCTAACCATCAAGTTATTGTTGCACACTGAATTTTATCTTAAGAAATTCACAACCATTATGATCGAGATTTGCCGTATGTGACTCTAATTATAAATGAGATCAACAAACGAATCAAGATAGCCATCAAGTTCTTGGTGCACCCAATCTTTATCTTCTTCAATACGCTACTTACTGGAATTCTTCATAACATCCATATTGCAAAGCCAGCAGCATACCCTATTTATAGACGAGAGATCAGCAGAGGTATCGAGATGGAGCTCTGGTCTTTGCCCATTACAGGGTGAAGCCAGTCCAAGTCAGCATATCTCTGAACCACCCTTAGCCTGCATTCTTCTGCAGCCATCAGACCGGTGGAGAAGGCGCCGTGCACGCTTCCAGGGAATCTGATGCTCGTGGCCTCCCCTGCAAAAGAGAGGTTATCCACAGGGATCCGGAGCCTCTCATACAGATTGTGCGACTTCCCTACACGGTCATAGCTGTAGGCACCGAGGGAGCTATCATCTGTGCCCCAGTGTGAGACCAAATACTGAACCTGAAATCAGGTTAAACATAAACTTGTAAGATCAGAACGAGCTCATAACGCAAAACTCGCATATATTGGAATGTTCGGTAATACTGGCATAACCTAGGACTTGATTTTGATCAAGGGAATTATCTATTGACAGGATACTCACAGGTGGACAAGCTTCAGGAAGTATCTTCTTGAGTTGAATAAAAGCAAAATTAGCTGCTTCATCATCAGACATCTTTTCGACATCAGATGCAAGCTGTCCTGCGGGCATATAGACAAGAACGGGATGACCAGTTGCCTTGTGAAGATTTAGAAAATAGCTGCACCCATATGTGGTCGATGACACCACACCTAAGAACTCTACGTTGGGCCAGAAAACATTTTCAAAATGCAATGCGATCTTGTTCTCTGTCCCAACAGCAAGATCTCTTATTGCTTCTTCTTTCCAATCCGGGAGCTTTGGCTCAAACGAAATTGAGCCAGATTTTAAAACACCCAGCGGAACAGTGATAACAGCAACATCTGCAGAGTATGTCTCTCCAGTCGCTGCTCTTACTTTCACACCAGCTTTGCCCCAGGCAATTTTGACTACCCTGATTATTGAAGTTTGAGAAAGCAGAAAATCGAATATGATTCAGTTAGAAAGTTTGAGATTACACAACATACCGCTGATTAAGGCGAATGTCCAAGCCTTTGGCTAGTTCATTTATAACTGGTCGATAGCCACGAACCATCAGACCATGCCCACCAGGAAGCAGCTCCTCCTGCACAGTGATGGAAAGAATGACAAACAATTCGAGTGTGAACGCGAACGCATGTGTGTGTCCATTGTATCCATGTTGCGTGCATGTGGGAGGGTGGGTGAGGATGAGGGAGCCGTGAGTTGGTATGTGCATGCATGTGCATGGAACAGCAATACAAATTAGTTGTGGATATTAAGCTACAATTTCTCAAGAGTTAGAAGAACATTATCAACAGTGACACAAGTACCAACAGTGACACAAGTACCTGATCCCAGCATTTCAAAGAAATGTTATCAGCATCAGCAGCAAACCAGCCTTCCATCCTGCACAAATACCATTGCAGTACTTTATGGGCAAGCCCCTGCTGCCTGTAATTGTACATCAAGAAGGTGAAAATTAGAAGCTGGTCAAATGGAAAACAAAATATCCAAAAATATATGCATTTATATGACCTCAGATCAGGGTGCCTGTCAAGGACAATTGAAATTGCTTGATTTATAGACATGTCGTCACAGCTTTCTAGCTTCAGTTTTTCAGTCTGCAACATTAGCCAGATGGCAAAAGGCAGTTAACAAAACAAAGCATGGCGCTTCATGTTCTATATAGGAGACAGAATATGCTTACTTTCTCGAGTATATTCTCAAAGATCTTGCCGACCTCGGTAACCAGCTGTTGTGAGATTTGGTTACCATCTGTGTCAAAAAGAGCATAGCTGCATAATATACACGAAACCTTGAGCTCATAATAGGCAACAAGATAACAAAGTTAAAGACTTCACATAAATATTGCAAGTCCTAATATACCTTTCAAGGTCGTGGTCGAACAAAACAGAGTCATCACCACTGGTTCGGTATAGTGGAAGACCCAATCGACTAATTACAGGTGCCAGCGGATTTTCTTCAGAAACACCATGTAACCTATTACCCGCAAACAAGTATATTTAGATTTTCAAGAGAATTAATGTAACATTTGGCAAAAGATAAAAGCAATATTACCAAGATGCACCCATATCAACAGGAAAGCCAAACGAATAGTCGGTGTGCACTCGTCCACCAATGCGGTCACGTGATTCCAACACAACAACCTAAAAATATGACCATATGATGAACTGATCACAGTTATAAACATAAGTTTCCACACACTGATATAAAGCAAACCAATGAGTAGGTAAAACCTGAAAGGCTGCATCAGAAAGAGCACGAGCAGCAGCTAGGCCTGCAAAGCCGCTTCCTATGACAATAGCGGAAGGTACAACACTCTGACCTCTTACAACATTTGGATTATAGGGGGCTGCAAAATTATCAATACATTTAGTCATTTTATACCAGAATAAAATCTCAAAAGAGCGAAAATGCAAATGAGCAAGCAAAGTCGTAGGCCCATAGATCATCACATATATAATGACTAATAAAGGAAAAACAGAACAGCCACAGAAAAGTAGGATAATTGTAAAATAAGAAGATTTTTTTGTCCAAGCTAACTGTTGCCAAAATTATGCCTGATGTCTAGGTTTCATAGAAATAATTCAGTAAAAGAAGTCCATTATTTTAGCACAACTCTCATCTAATAAATGTCAACCATTGCAAAATTGGTCACCTCAACCAGGTTCCAACTTAGGATTTTATAAGGTACTACATATCTTTCAATTTCTGTATACCATATGAAAAGTCAATATTCTTCCAAATTCAATTCTAATGAAAGTAATTAAATAAATCACGGATTGACATTGATGGAAGTTTCCAAATAAGCAAGGACCTCATATGATCTTTGCTGATTTGGAGAAAAATAGTGATAATATACAAAGAGAAATCATGTGGAGTATTCCAGAGAAAAGAAGGTGCATGTTTTGTATATCAATCTTAAAAGACATTTGTATATCCAAGCAATAGCTCGTGTAAAACTCTGACTGAGTTGACAAAATCATGAATCCTTGCATTTTTACTTTGGTTATGTAAATAACAAAGCATGACCAGGGGAGGCATTTTGGTGAATGTTGTTTTTAGATAATACATTTTATTGGTAGAGACAACGGATGATATGAACCAGAAAGCTTAGGGGTTTCCATAGAGATTTGGAGGAAGACTCTAGAGAGCAAGGGTTTCCGACAAGTAGAACCAAGATAATGTGTCTTCTATCAGTCTTTCAAAAGTCAACTGGCTTGACTGGTCAGTCTAACTACGCTGTTCAGAGGGGCCAGTATAATCTAATAAGCCTATTCAGGCATTAATAAATGTAGCCGGTTTTGTTTAAAGGATGACTTTATAATTCCGTTTCACTTTTTAAAAATAAACTAAAAAGATAACATGCTCAATGTTTAGTTGGAATTCAATTGTTACTTTTATATCATTACATTAGCTTGGGATACATTTCATTCCAAAGACAAGTGCTCTTAAATACTTAAATTCGATCTTCTACAAAGATGCTGAAATTGATGGAGACATCACTCATAATATTAATGCATGATGGGATGGTTAAAATGGAGAGGAGCTTCAAACGTTTTCTGTCATTAGAAAATACATTTGAAAATCAAGCTTAAATTCAATAAAGTAGAGTGAGAAGTGAGACATGTAGTGCTTCATAGCAGCAAGTTATTTGACAAATAACTAAGACATTTGCAGAGAATGTAGTAGAGAAGATAAAAATGTACCAGTTGTATGAATAGACAAAGAAGACTGAGATTCACATTGAAAATATAAAACGGTCAGTATTATGACAACTATGGAAGATAAAATGATGGAAACTTGTCTAAAGTGATTTGGACATGGGCAAAGAACATTTAGTGTTTAAGTTTAAACGTGTAATATTAAGGAAAATGAGCATTGCATGAGGGGATGAGGAAGACCAACGAAATGTTACAAAGAAACTAGTAAGACAGAAATATCATTTCAATCTAAGCTCGGGTATAATCCAAATAAAATTTGTTGGGAAGAAAAGAATTCAAGAAGCCTCCACAACTTTAAGTAAAAAAAAAGGTTTGTTTTGTATGACCCAAAGGGAAAAAAATTAGTAAAAACATGGTTAAAATTTAAGGTTTCTAATAGGACCTGTCATAATCAATACATCAAAGCCCCAAATTAGAAATGCATACCGTAGAAATTTGGTAAGATAGTGGAAATTTTGGTAAGATTTTTTTTTCAAAATTCATATAGTTGGAAAATGAGGGCTCAGATCGTATTCGTATAAACTGGATCACTAAACAACAACAACAAGAGCCTTCTCACACATTAAGTAGGGTAGGCTATATGAATTCTTTGCTTCCATTCAGATCTATTCGGGTCGTTCTCGAACTCAAATCCAAGTAATTAAGTTCCAATCGGATAGTCTCCTTCCAACACTCCTTGGACTTTACTCACCCTTTCTTAGCTGACTCAATATATCCCAAATCTCGCATCTTTTAACAGGCGCATCATGAGAGCTCCTTTGCAAATGGGCAAACCACCTAAAAGCAGTTCTCTATCATATTATCTTCAGTCGAAGCTACAACTTTCCTTCTAATCACATCAATCTGAATCCACTTTTTTCGTACATGACCATAAATCAACCATAGCATTTTCATTTTTGCTATTGTCATTCTCTGCACATGTACATGGTTCACATGCCAACATTCAGATTCATAGAGCATAATATGTATATCATGTCTCTCGGTTGCTTGTAATACTTTCCTTTGATTTTCAAAGGAAATTTCTTATCACATAGAACACTAGAGGCTCTTCTCCACTTTAACCAACTTACATTTATTATAGAGTAACATCTCCATCGATTTCCTTGCCATGTTGCAAAATAGATTCCAAATATATATAAGAATCTTTCTTCTGAATTTTATCGTCTCCAACCTTCACCTCGATTCCTTCACCATCACTTTTCAATTTTATCCTACTTGTAAGAAATCCTTTAGTCTTTAAGGCATATCCCCAAACCTCCAGCTTATCATATATTCCATCTTTAGTCTCAACAACCAACACAATATCATCGACAAACAACATACATAAATGTATCTAATCCAAAATGTAACAAAATTCATCCATAATTAAAGTAAAAATGAAAGGACTCAAAGCTGAACATTGATGCAAATCAATGTTTAATGTCAAAACAGTCAGTATTTTCCGATTGAATACTTACACAAAATAAAGCTCCGTTGTACATATTCTTATAAGATTAACGTACATGGCATGCACTTGCATCTTCTCCAAAACAATAGACAGTATCTCCTATAAAACTGAATTATAAGCATTCTCTAAATCAATAAAAATCATATGGAGGCTCTTCATTTTAGATCTATAAATCTCCATTGTTCTCCTCAACAGGTAGATAGCTTCAACAGTAGAAAGACCCGACGTCGATCACATGTTCCTAAATTTTCGTAGTATAATTCATCAATTTGATACCTCTGAAACTCGAACAATTTTCAATTTCTTCTTTGTGCTATTAAAAGGAACCACAATGTTTTCCATCGATTCTTCAGGAATTTTACTGCTTTAGCAAATAATATTTAATAATTAAGTCAAGTCAAATCACATTCACCTAGAACTCCCCATGCTTCTATAAGAATGTCATCATATCCTACACCTTTCCTAGATTTTATAACATTCAAAGCCTCCTTATATTCTTCCTTTGTATTCATCTATAAACGGGAGCCATAAAATGGATCACTACTTTCATAAAAATTATCAAACAAGCAAAATATTACAAAGCACTTTTAATCACAAGATAACTAACAAACAATTAAACCATAAGTGACAGCAATTTAACAAGGAAACCCCTCGAGTACAAACCACTATCAAAGCTTTCCAACTCGAACTTTCACCCTGTCCAATAGGGTATTTCCACTGACCTTAATTGCTTATGTAGGTGATCCAACTATATTACAACAAGTTAATTACCTTGCCAACTCAATCGTTAGTTAAGTAGTACAAAAACCTACCACCTTAACAATAGACTATATATGCAATAAAATGTAAGATATAACAAAGGACAATCTTATAAAGTTGGGAGAATGTTCATAAGATGAATCATTGGAACAACATAGCTTTTGGCATGCAATGAAGGCATATTATAACTCTTATAACACTCGCAAAGAATGGAATGAAGAATAAAGAGTATATGAGTTATGTATGTTCAAAGGGTAGTATAACGTCCTTTTTATAGACCTTATAAGTTCCAAAGACACTGGAGCTAAATAGAGTTGTTACTATCCAAATCAAGAATAAATATGATCTCAAAAAATATTCCTTAAATGATAGTTGATCGATAAGTCAAAATCATCGATATATCAATCAAAACTGTTGATGGGTCAGATAGTTGATCGATCATTCAGAAGTGTTGATTGGTCATTTTCAATCAATGAGAAAAAGTGATCGATCAGTCAAAATATGATTGATCAAGTATTAACCGATTAGTCAAAAGTGTTGATCGATCAAAATTCTAAAAAATAACCAAAAGTGATCAATCAAATTACAAGAGTTGATCGATCAATTTAGGTGAAAGAAAATTTCTAAGGTCTAACATGCATGATTTAAGATATACTTTGAGGTTTTTTAATCAAATAAGAAAGTTACAAGAGCAAGGCTCAATATAGAAAAGTCTTCATCTTTGTTTGAGCTTGAAATCCTTTCTTAAACTTGAGCTTGAGTCGGTCATCCTTAAACTCCTTTGAGTTTTGCTTCTTCTTTTATGCTTGAGCTCATTATGCTTGAGTTTCTTCTTGGTTCGTTGGCTTCCTTGTTTTTGACCTAGCTTCAAGCTAAAATACACAAGTTTTGTTATCGTTAAAGCATGCATGCTTACAAGTTTCCAACATTCTCCCCCTATGATGAGAACATTTTACATTTTTAAAATAAATATTTTACATATTTGTAGAAACATTTTACATGTTTGCAGAAACATTTTCCGTAGCTTTTCATTGGGGAAGGAAATAGAGAGATCACTTTGGGAGATCTAGCTAGTAGTGAAAGTTACTTGAATCGTGCAAGTCATAGAAAAATACAAAGGAAAGAAGTAGAGGAGGTTTTGAAGGTTGTGAAACCTGGGAAAGGTGTAGGACATGATGACATTCCTCTAGAAGTATGGAGAATTCTAGGTGAGAGTGGTTTGACTTGACTTACAAATTTACTCAATGTTATTTGGAGAAGCGAGAAAATACATGAACATCGAAGGAGAAGTATCGTGGTGCCTTTTTATAAGAACAAAAGAGACATTCGTAATTGTTCGAATCATAGAGGTATAAATTAGATGAGTCGTATTATGAAAATTTGGTAGCATGTGATCGAAAGAAGGTTGATGCAAAGTTTCAAAAGTAAAAAAACCAATTCAGATTCATGCCAGATCGCTCAACTATTGAAGCAATCCACTTTTTGCGGAAAACAATGGAGATTTATAGAGCTAAAAGGAAGAACATCCATATGATTTTATTGATGGGGAAAAAGCTTATGATTTTGTCCCATGGGAGATATTATGGAGAGTTTTGGAGAAGAGATAAGTACTTGTCCTATACATTAACCTCATAAAGGATATGTATGATAGGGCTTCATCTTGTGTAAGGATGTTAGAAAATATAGAATGCGGAAGCGGAATGATAAACAAAGCATAAATAAAGAAATATGAAACATGTAAGAACAAGATATTGACGTGGAACCTTACTCCCTAAGGAGAGGGATAGAACCACGGGAGAAGGCCTCAAAGGACCATATGCTTCATTGCTTTTTCTCAATGGATACAGGAGCTCTGGGGATCTTTATATAGCCTCCACAGAGCCTCCAAATCCCACCACTGGTAGATGTGGGACTAAACACATGGATGTGGTAAATGGATCCTGGAGTGATCCATTTACCCATCTACAACTCATGTGGCGTACAACCAAAAACTCCAACAGATCCAATCTAGGAAGGTTGACTATTTTGACATCAACATTGGTTTGTATCAAGGTTCAGCTTTGAGTCCATTCCTTTTTACTTTGACTATGGATGAGTTGACTAGTCACATTCAAGATGAGATATCTTGGTGCATGTTATTCGCTGATGATATTGTGTTGATTGATGAGATTAGAGATGGAGCAAATGAGAAGGTTGAGGTATGGAGACATGTGTTAGAGACCAAAGGATATCATATAAGTAGGGTTAAAACTAAATATATATATAGAGTGTACTTTTGATAGAAACAATGGTGAAGGAATCAAGGTGAAGATTGGTGACGAAAACATTCAGAAGAAAGATTCTTTTAGATACTTGGATCTATTTTGCAACATAATAGGGAAATGGGTAGAGATGTTACTCGTAGAATAAATGCAGGTTGGTTAAAGTGGAGAGGATCCTCTATGGTTCTATGTGATAAGAAACTTCATATGAAATTCAAAGGAAAGTTTTACAAAGCAACTGTGAAACATGCTATGCTCTATGGATTTGAATATTAGCATGTGAACCATTGACATGTGCAAAGAATGGTAGTTGTAGAAATGAAAATGCTAAGGTGGATATGTGGACATACACGTAAAGATCGAATTCGAAAGATGCAGTCAGAAGGTGTAGCCTCAATCAAGGATAAGATGCAACAAACCTCTTAAAGTGGTTTGGCTATTTTGCAAAGGAGGTCAGGTGATGCATCGATTAGGAGATGCAAATGTTGGGATGTTGAGTCGGCTAAGAGAGGGCAGGGAAGGCCCAAGAAGTGTTGGAATGAGACTATCTGAATGGATCTTAGTTTTTTGGATCTAAGCCCTAGAATGACCCAAGATAGATCTGAATGGAGGCAAAGAATCCATATACCCAACCCTACTTAATGTTGGAAAAAAGGCTTTGTTGTTGTTGTTGCAAAAACATTTTATGGTTGTGCATGAAAGCATTTTGAAAAATAACTTTTCTTTCCACATGAAATTATTTTTCCGTAACCACTTGCACTTTCTCTCTCCATTTTTTACATTATCAAAAAGGTCTTCTCCCCTTTTTTGTTTGAAAATATCTTTTTAGTTAGAGCACCCTATGGGCCCGTTTGGTTACTAGGTTACCCCAGGATAACCTAGTTTACCCCATCTATTTCTGGTTGAAATTCTATCACAAATCAATGTGACATCACATCACATTCCTTATTCCAATCCTCATAATCATCCAAATAGCTACTATTCACAGGAGGTTAACCCAACCCAGCACATCCTAGTAATCAAACATAACGCTCCACCCAAAAGAAAAGAGACAAGATCTTATCACCAATGCATGATATGCATGATCAACTTAATAAAAAAGTCAAAGGTCGCCTAGAGTTCTAATTAAACAAGAACGGGGCTATGAAATCAAATTTTGCAACCTTATGAATCAAATCTTGAAAAATTGATTGTTGCAATCATAAATATTCTAAAACACAAGGTTGCAGAAATCGGTAGTCGATACTCGGTCGACGGGGTCACTGACTAAGGATTAATCGAAAATCGGGCGACTAATCGGATTTAGTCGGCCATTAGTCGGTTTTGAATTTTTTAATTATTTTAAATATACAAATAATTTTTCATACATATAGTTTTATATATTTGCAATATAAATTATTTTTATATATTTGCATAGATTTGTACATTTTCTATACTATCATAATGAAACAAAAGGAGTAATTGACTTTAAATACAACATTAAGCATATTGGAATAAGTTTGATTTTAAAAAAAAAGCAAAAAAAACTCTATGTAAAAGTCGATCGAGTAGTCGGCCGACTAGGCCAACTAGTCAGCCCGATTAGTCGGGTTGACCGACTAATTGCCGACTAGGCCTAGTCGAGTCGGCTACCCCCACGATTCGACTAGTTGGACCGACTAGTTAGCCTAGACGGCTAACTTTTACAACAATGCTAAAACATACAAGACTTTACATGGTACTTTTAATCACAAGATAACAAATGACCAATCAAACTATTAGTGACCTAATGATTTAACGTGAAAATCCTCCCAAGTAAAAACCACGACCAAAGACTACAGACTCAGCTTTCAACCCAACACAACCAGGTCTTACCACTAACATGGACTGCTTACGTGGGCAACCTAGTCATATCAAAACAAGTTGATTATGCGGTCAATTCAAATGTTGGTACATTAGTACAAAAATCTACAACCTCAACAACAAAATAACTATACAATAAAATGCATTTTGAATTAAAGAACAATCTCAGAAAGCTATGAGAATGCTGGTAAAATGACTTGTTGGAATAACGGAGTTTTAAGCATGCATCACACGTAGGAAGGAACAAAGTAAAGTCCTTTTCATAGGCCTTAGGAATTTCATAGCCGTTGGGACAATAGAGTCATTGGTCTTCAAATCAATTTATTGCTGATTTTCCCCTGTTTTTTGTCGAATAAATTCGACATCAAAAATATTCCTGAAATGATTGAAATGGTAGTTGATCGACCATTCAAAGTGTAGATCAATCATTTTCAACCATTGTGAGCAATCAATCAAAAGTGTTGATCAATCATATTTTTAAATAGTAATTAATCAGATGACAGGAGACTAATTGATCAGATGACCATAGTTGTTCGATCAGTTTGGGTGGAAGTAAATTTCTGAGGTCTGATATGCAAGATGCGGGATATATTTTCAGGTTATTTGCACCACAAAGAAATTTAGAAGACCAAACACAAAAAGTCTTTGTCTTTGTCTTGAGCTTGAAATCATTTCTTAAGTGTGTGCTTGAGTTCCTCATCCTTGAACTCTTTTGAACTTTGCTTCTTCTTCTTTTAAGATTGAACTCCTTATGTTCGAGCTTCTTCTTGGCCCTTCAGCTCATTGCCTTGATTTAACTTTCAGTTAAATATACAAGTTTTGTTATCATCAAAACATGCATGCTTATATGCAGTACTTAGGATATAAATTTTCGACATATATTCTATCTGAATGAATTGAAGGAAAGCATTATCTAGTAATCATGAGTGAATTAAACAAAAAATCTAGTAATCCAGAACTCAGCACAACATCCTCATTGATTGGTATATAATAAATGGCATTCTATTTAAATTGAGCACAATTCGACCTATATCCCATGTGGAAGTAGTAAATGTCTGGAGTAAATAATACTTGATGGAACCTACATCCAAGTCCATTTTGTTCTTAAATTAGGAAATTTTTCAGATTTTATCATCTTTGAAGTCAGGATTATGGGGATCAGCATTTGGTTGCTGGGTTGGATTGGGTTGGGCTGGGTTGGGTTATCCCTGTGAATAGTAATCTGTGAGGAGGATTGTGAGGGTTGGAAGGAGGGGTACACTGGTGTACCCCAACCCAACCCACCAACCAAGCAGGCCCTTAAAGGAAATCTGTAAAAAGAGTTCTTGATTAATAAGTTATTCAGGATATATCAATATACAACATAAACGAACTGTAAAACCGTTGTTTTTGAAAAACTGTAAATCCATGGTTCAACCATGCAGATAATAATAACAACAAGAACAACAACAATAATAATATTATAGTGAGATATTGTTGCAAATTTCCATCTTAGAAAACTGGAAACGTATTTGCTGTGCAGTATATTAATCTACAACTTTCAGAAAGGAAATGTTAGAAAAGATCAAAAAACAAAAATCAGTAAATCCCTTAAAAAATCATTAAGTCAAGTGCTTAGTCACTCCAGTAGTATCAGAACTACAAGCATCCAAAAACAAAATCAGTAAATCCCTTTAAAACAAAAATCATTAAATCAAATTCTTAGTCACTCCAGTATTATCAGAACTAAATATGGTGTCAAAAAAAGGAGCTATCTTTTAATTCGAATAGCATTAAAACAGGACCCATTTCCCAATTTTTCCCTCAATAAATGATTATATTGTTTCACTATGACAGATTGAATGTGTTTACTAATGTTTGTAACACGGACATTTTTTTAGACACTAGGTCAAGAGCAGCGATATCTTCAGGATATGTGAAGGACCATGAACCTCAGATATCAAATTAAATTAGTTATCCATGGCTAGTCCATGTCACAGTTTTTCCTCATATTTGACTCCTCATTTTATCTATTGTCTCAAGTTTGTTCCGTGTACACCAATCAACATATTCACTCATGAAAACAAATTGACCGTCTTGCATCACCAACTTCTACCAAATAACAAATATCACAAAAAGGTAAATTCCCGTTTGACTAGAATCTGATAGGACTGGCAGAAAAAGTCAGATAGACAGCCATCATACACTGAATGGTGTTACAAGAGGATTTAAAAACTTGCGCTTCTTTTCAAGCATTAACATACATTAGGATTTTGACATGGTAGCAATACCAGCTTCAGCAACGGCATGTGCATTCATGCACCACAGTGGCACTGACCAGCCATGAATGCATTAACATGCCTGCACAAAGACATAGTGTACTGTGACAAATATACATGTATGAGATAGATATTTGCAACTACATAATCAACGCATAAGTGCCACAAGAAATTCTTACCAGTTAAAGTGCTATGTGAAGTTTTCATTCTCAAAAAGAAAGGCCTGAGCACTTACAACGATATTGCTTTCAGCATATATAATTGAAAGCTCAATTTCACAAATGCTCTTCATAGAAGTTCCAAAACACCAGAAATTTGACCTTCTCAAACTTATCTAAATTAAGCTTTTAAGGATGCTGCTTAAAATGTAAAAATAATCATGCTGTCTCACTTCTGAAAAAGAACATGCAAAATAGAAAATGTTACCTCCATGTATTTCAACCCTAAAATATGTATTTGCCACATATAAGTATAACACATGCATTTCATGCTGAGGAGGTTCGGCTTACAGTGGTTGGCTAAATGCAGAAGGCTCCCCTGGACTAGATGGTTTCCCGATTTTCTTCTATTGAGAGTTTTAGAGTGTGGTTGGAACAGAGATGATTGCTCTGGTGGATGAGTTACGGCAGCATAATCAATTCTTTGATAGATCGAATCGTTCCCTTCTCTTCCTTTTGCATAAGGAGTCGATTCGAAAGGTGGAGGATCTATGGCCTATAGCGCTGTCCAATGACATTTACTTGAATGTTGGTAAGGTCCTTACGAATCGTTTGCGAGAGGTGTCGGAAACAATCATTGCACCTACGCAAACGGCCTTTATTTCTGGGCAGCTTATGTCGGACGGTATGCTTCTAGCTTCGAAGATTGTGGCTGACTTACAGCGAAGGGGAGTAAAGGGAATGCTTTGGAAGGTTGACTTCTCCAAGGCCTACGATTGTGTTGACTGAAAATTTATTTGGGCTTCACTCTCTCATTGGGGATTTTTGTAGGAACGGATTAGCTTGATGAAACATTGTGTGACGATCACATCTTACTATGTTCTCGTACTCGTACATGCTAGTGATTTCTTCCAATCTTAGGGAGGGGTGAGGCAAGGGTCTCCTCTAGCACTGTTATTGTTTGTCATTGTGGCAGATGCTCTCATAAATGATTACATAGGTGTCTTACAGAGATCTTTGCCAATGCTACTCTCTTAGAAACATCTCGATTCCGATCCTGCAGTATGTTAATGATATTATCCTTTCAAGAAGCACAAGAGACTGAGAATGTGGCAAAGGTACTCACGTTTTTTGGCATGATTTATGGTCTGCAGATTACATATGGAAAGCCAACGTGGGTACCTTTCGACATGAATGACTCGGAGTCTGAAGTTTGCACAAGGGCACTAAGAACTCGGAGTTTTCTTCCTATCACCTATTCAGGTCTTCCGCTTCTGAACAAAGTAATTGGGCATCGTTAATCGAGAAGATGGAGAGGAAACTTGTGGGTAGGAGTGGTGCTTGTCTCGAGAGGTGGTTGACTTATTCTCCTCAAGGCAACAATCTCAGTGATCCCAATCTTCTTCATCTCCTCCAAATTGATCCATGTTGGAGTTCGTGAGCGCCTGGAGAGGGTGATGCAGTGATTTTTTGGGGACAGGGGAATGAAGAACATTGATATGATGAATCAAGCTCTGATCACGAAGTAGATTGCATGGATATGGGGAGATGGGGATAATTTGGCGATAATGATGGTTGTGGTCTATTTATGAGGTCTATGGTGACTTGTCTTGGAGGTACGATTTGCTTCATACCCCCTTTATGTTACTGGAGGGGGTGGCTTCCATCTTATCGCATGTTTCCCAACTTTCCAAGTCAGTGGTGGGGGATGGTAGTGGCTTCTGCTTCTAGAGTGACAGCTGGATTGTGTACGGTCTCCTCTGCAATTGCAGTTAGCCTTGGCTTCATTCAGTATGTGCTCTGCTAGGGACGCTTGGGATGGCAACAACTAGTTTCCGCTCTTGTACTCGGATCAGAGGGTGGATGAGTTCATGGCACTATGTGACCCCTATGACTGGAGTCATTGGACGTGATTACTAGATGTGGATGAACGGATGCTTCTTGATAAAGAAGGTGTACAGGGCCTTGTATGAGATCTCGATCTTTCACCCGGACTTGGTTTCCTCGGACTTTAGGCTTATTTTGAAATGGAGGATTCCTCTACGAATCAAAATCATTCTTTGGCTACTAAGTCAAAAGCGTTTGGCGAAGGGGGTTAGGAACGCTCAACTCTTTCGAGGTGCAGATGGTGCATGTGAGAGATGCTCCATTGGGTTCGAGGATGCAGATCGCGTGTTTTTCACTTGTGATCTCTCCCGTTAGGTTTGGAGAGAGTTGTTATTGATGGAATCTCCGCGACTTGTGTTGAGTCTTTTTGGGCCTCTCTAGACTTGCCAAGGATAGATTTGGTATAAATGGAACTTGGGTGGTTGCAGTGCTATGGAGCATCTGGCTAATGAGAAATGGTGTGATCTTCTATGTAGAAAGTTTGATAGAATATGCTAAAATACTTCGGAATGATTGGTCCTTGTAGTTGCACCTTATAATTTGTGAATACAAAGATTTTGGGTAGAGTCTCCTCGACGCTGCACCCTTTTCCCCTTTAAAAAATAACACATGCCAGGCATATTAATAATTTTTTTGAAAGAAGAGGCACATTAATATGGATTCTATAAAAGGCACTAAATTTATAATTTTTAACATTTGACTTTATTATTATCAACATTATCAGTGTATCTTTAAACAACTAACTTTTTATAAAATTGTGAAAATCAACACGCATACTGCATACTTGGTTTTCAATTCAAGAGACATGGCGTTGTTTCGACCCTAGATAGTCGATGCTACAATCACTACAACTCAAAGATGATGCTAGTAGAGGAATGAAGGTAAATAAAGCGGTGGATGATTAAGGGGTAAGATGCAAGTTACATGGGGTTTGGAATGGAAAAGAGAAGATGTGTAGAAAAAATAATAGGTTTTGCAAGGAAATAAGAAGAAAAAGGGGAAGGGCAAACTAAAAAATAGGATGCAAGGGATAAGAGAGTATAAAGAGAATTTGTGGATATCAATGCAAATGCATATGGATATATATATATATATATATATATATATATATATATCTGTATACGATCTACCACCATATTTGTTATATACCGATTTTGACATACATATCCTTTTTAAAAAGAATACAGATATGGTAACCATGTTAATATCCGCACCGCAAATACATGTATCTGTACCCATGTATCCATTCACCGTATTTGATATAATTACTAGGACATAAATACATTTAGTATACTTGTTTCAAGTGTATTTTATCCAATCCATGTATATTTAAGCTAATAAGATTATTTCTACAGTTATAAATATCCATTTTAAAAGGTATGGTGAAACAATTTTCATATCTGTCAATATCTCCATATCTGTATAGATATTTAGAATAGATAACTATATGGTAACACCTATATCCATATCTATATCCAAACTTTTACATCTTGTCTGTGAAGGAGTGGAAGAAAGTGATGATAAAGAGAGTTCGAAAGGGAAACAGGAAGAGAATGCGTGAGCAAATCAATTATTATGAGAGAGATTGAGGGAGAGGGGGAGATGGAGAGAGAATAGAGAGAGATAATGGTGAGAGAGGGGAGAATGTGTGAGTGGGAGAGAGATTTTTTTGGAGATTCCAATGCTTTTTGTTCTTTCATTCCATTATCCAAAGGTTTATTTATAGATAGGTTATATAACATGCTAGTAATAAAAATTATATTCTAAAATAGTCTACTCCGGTAAAAGAAAGGAGAAAAAAGGAGAGTAGTCTAGAAATTTTAGGCATGAGGAGGAGGAAGAGGATCCCAGCTCCTTTCCTCTCCATAATTAAATTAAAGTGTAAATTTTTTAAAAAATACGACAACTATACATCGATTCCCAATTACGTGCCTCATTTATTGAATGTGATAAAAAGAGTACTAAACTTTCAACTTTAAGATTTAATGTTGACATAAAAAGGCCGTGGAAGCTCTTACTAAATCCTTTATTTGAGACGAAAAAAAAGATTGGAACCTCTTCATACATTTGAACAATGAATCCCTTTCTTGTATGCATAGTCATGTCTTTTCTTGTAATTTACCCTAATTAAATATTACAAAAAAACAAAGCCGTTCAACGTTTAGATGGACTACAAAATTCTTAATGGGTTTTAATTTGATGCATCAGCTCCCTTTCATTCCATCATGAATTGTCTTCGCCCAATGATTGATAGTGACAAATATGAGGATGTTTCGAGATTTGGAGCTTACTCAACTAGTTTCAAGTTATTTTTGAAAAGAAAAAGGACATTCAACAATAAGGCACGGATCTAAACAAGTTTCAATGCAAACCAACACTTATTTGCAAAATTTATTTTTTTGAAAGAAAAAAGGAGAGAGCAAATGGTGACCTCCTAGTATAACATCCTTCTTATTTTAGAAAGCAAAATTTACAGATATGTTTTCCATTGATTATACAAATAGTATACCTTCGAGGTAATGTTTTTCCAATAGTATCGTGTTCCTTTGAAAAACAACATGTTTCTGGCTAGCCAAATGGTCTACAACACTGCCAAAACCTTCATCCAGTCAGTCTTCGAATGGTAAATTGTTGCTCCCCGGTTATTCCAGAAACCATCCCAAGATGAAGTCTAGCTATCTGACTGTTTCTCGCCACAACACCTCCATGCCCACATTGCACCAGAAAAAAATTGGTTATGTCCATCTTCATTACCACAAACTGGGCAGACTGTATCCACAGCTGGAATGATAAGCGCACGGTGCATCCTTGTCATTATCCTCTTGCGGCAAAGCAAGCATGCAAAAACTTTCATCTTTAAAGGTACTCTGAGCTTTCAACAAGAACCCTTGCAGTACCTTACGAGATCTTGCTCAATTTCTTAAAAGCAATTGCAAAAAAATTTTCTTGATGGAGTAAGCGCCACTCCCAACTCCAGTGATCCCACCAACTCTGAGTTCCCCAACCTCATTTAGTTGTTCCAGCAAACCCCCAAGTTATGTAATCCAAGCATCGGAGAGAGAATGAAGTCGTGAGAGCCACGCCCAACCCCATCCTTCTGACAGAGACAAAGCATCAGCCACTGAACCATCCTTGTCTACAGATAACGCATAGAGCCTAAGGAACTGGTCACAAAGAACCCCCACCTCCGACCACCTATCCTTCCATAAAAACAATTTCCATCACCAAGCTTTGGGACGAGGAATGGGTCCATCTCACTCTAACAGAACAAATGCTTCTTCAAAATACCGACAATCTAACATGTGTGTTTCCAGCCCCTTCCCGAACCCCCTTCATACCATAACAACTCCTGAGAACAGAACAAAACAAATGATCCCCTAACCCCACTTGGAGAGAAAAGCCTCGTTCAGTTCATCCAACCGTAGTATCCTAGTCCACCTGCCTTGAGCGGTCTGGCTACCACATCCCACGCCACCAAGGTGACTCCTCTCTTCTCCTGATCAGATGCAGCCCAAAAAAAGCACCCCATAATGCTTTCTAACCATTTACAGTCCGTCTGTGGCAGTCTGAACATTATCAAATAAAATAGAGGCAGCACCGTGAGGATGGTTTTAAGCATAACTAACCTCCCTTCTCGTGACAAACACCTGGCCTTCCGACCAACAAGTTTTCCCTCCATCTTCTCAATTATTTGAATCTTGAGGTATCGAACAGGCGAGGCCTACTGTGGAGTACCAAGAATATTCTAACAGAATCGCAAGTCAGTGGTGCCAACTGCCAAGACCAATTGGCACAAAGGATGATTTTGTCGCATTTAAGGTCATCCCCGAGAAACCACCAAATAGATCCAAAAGTACCGCCATAGTTTCTGCTTCATTAGGGCCTTTCTGCTTCATTAGGGCCACATTCGCCTAAAAATAGGCTATCATCCGTGTATTGCAAAATAGGGATGATTGAGTGAGAAATGCTTTCCTCTCATTGGATTTGCAAAATAGGGATGATTGAGTGAGAAATGCTTTCCTCTCATTGGATACGTGGTAGGGAGTTCTAGTTTTTGTCAATTCAATCCCAATCACAGAGAGGTTAGGAAAGAATCCTGGCTCACTGAAAGTTCCATTTCTCAATGTATACACAGAAAAATACGCATTCTGAAACTAGAATTGAAGACTTTATCATAGAGCCATTGAGAAATTGTCCGGACGAATCCTTATTTATTCGAAAACCAATCTCTCCTACTCCCAAACTCTCCCCTCATGAATCCACAGAAAAATCCATTCTGAACCATCGTACTCGCAATGATACTCAAAGCATCTGCTACATTGACAAATAGGAGATTGCAAGAGGGCATCCCCGTCTAATGGCATGTTATGGTTGGAATAAGCCCCCATGCGGCCTACCATTGACCACCACCAAGAACAAGGAAGTAGTGATACATTTATTCCCCCACCTAATCCGAACTTCTGGAAGTCCCCTTCACTTTAAGGCCTTCCACAGGAAGTTCCAATCCACGTTGTCATAAGCATAGCCAAAGTCCACCTTCCACATAAATTATGATGTATTCCTTCGTTTCCAATATACTAGGATCTCAGATGCTAAGACCAAGGAATTGATCATGTTTCTATCGATGATGAACACAATCTGAATCGAGCTGATAATAGAGGAAAGGACCCTTTTAATCTATTCATCAGAATTCTCGCAACAATCAGATAAACCCCATCAGATAGAGCAATATGTATGAAATCACTCGAGGAGTCTCCTTTGGGCAACAAAACAAGCAGAGCTTTGTTGAGAAGTTCAAACATGAATTTCCCACCTAGAATTCTCGAATCGGGGCTAGCATATCCACCTTTGAAGTTGACCAAAAACTCTTTGTAGAAGAAAATAAAGAAGCCATCCGGTCATGGTGAACCCTCCTTATTCAAGTCACAAAAGGCCATTCATACCTCTTTCCATGTGAAGCCTCGTGTAAGCTCCTCCACTTGCATCAATGAAATCTTCTTGGCCCCCTTCCTATACCAATGCCACTGAAGATCTCCTTGTCTCCTACCGGTGTGAGAATGTAGGCTAATAGGGCCCTGCCCAATTGTACATCCCCTTTGACAACAACCTCCCCTGCTTTCTATTCAAGGAGCGAATTCTTTCTTCTTCTCCCACTGGACATAGCATGGAAGAATGCAGAATTAGCATCCCCTTCTTTAAGCTAGGCGATCTTAGATATGTCTCCAATCCATCATGCACTTTCTCTCTTCCACATCAACGATGCCCTCCCCTCATGGACTAACTTGAGCTATGACTCTTCATGTGGCGACAACTTGGAATCCTCAATACTGTCCAGCCTATCCACCTCAGCTTTTGGGCTTCACTTTCCATGTGTGCCTTTCATGAAGAATCTGCCTCCGTAGGGGTACTGTGTCTTCCTTAACCACTTCAATTTAAAAACATTCTCTCGATCATTGAACCTTCGCATGTATAGCTTGCTCATTTTCCCGTCAACTACTCCCTAAAACCCGATTCTTGTAGATACGAGCAGTCAAACTTGAACTATGAGGACAAGCGAGTCTCCTCACATGAACTCCACATTTGGGGAGTATGATCAAACCTTATCCTGGGTAGACCATTGACATCTGCCAACTAGAAACTATTAAACATTTTTGATGAAACCAAAAAATAATCGAGAGGATGAATTACTCCAAGTATATTTGTGATTACCAACGTCCATAATTTGCCGCTGAAGCTTACTCAAAAGTAGCCAGAAGTCTGCCGAGCCAGGATCCCTTCCTCCAGCATCTCCTCGCCTATCTGACACACGTAGCATATAGTTGAAATCTCTATCGATGATCCATGGTACCTCCAAGAATTGAAGGCGGGCATTGCTCAGTTGCAACCATATCATCTTTCTACCAGTGTACGTCAACGTTCCATGGACAGAGGTTCCTACAAAACAAAAGCCATCGAATTTTCTTCTTAGCAATGCAGAAACCATTCTAGAGTACACAAGTGTGTCCAATCGCTTAAAGGCTTCTTAGTTCCAACCAACAAATGTCCCTCCTGCCCTGTCGATTGCGTCTGCTGCAACCACATTAGACAATCCAGTTCCCCCTCACACTTAGCCCCCCCCCCCATTTTCTAGGCTTCCAAGGCCCCTTACATTCCAAGTCAAGATATTCATATGGACACGACGTTATTGGTCCCCGTTGAGAACACACCAATAGCCCTCGTCAAGCCTAGAGTCTTCCCCAGGAAGGTTGAGGAGGCAGGCTCCCTCCGTCATAGCTACCACCACTAGGTCAATTTAACCCTGATGTCACTTCCTGCCCTGCCTATGATTGATCTTCTAACGGCTGCAAACTACAAGCATTCACACCATCCAGTAGTCGCCTGCATGCATCACCCCTTATCCTTTTTCTCTTTCTTCCTCCACAGATAGAGTCCTCATACCTCTCAACTTCTGAAAGATGCCATCAAATGTAAACTAATTCCCAGGAGAAGCATGTGCACTAGCCTTACCATTAGGCATTAACAAAACCCAAGAATATTACACCCATGCATTATAGACCAAGGGATGAGGGCCTCGTAGATGCAGATCCAAAAATAAAACCCTTTTGATCCTTTGGACTCAAGCCCATTAACACCATTGGGAGTTCCCCACCCTTACTCGACAAGGCCCAAATCAAAGGCACCAGAGAAAGGATCTGAGTTAAAAGAATCCACTTCATGATCCGACAACCCGAACCAAAAATTATATATGTTTGAATAGTTTGGTCCCATAGGAAAATCTTGAAGATCAATGAGCTTTAGGATAGTCGAATCCATAGTATTCTATTCCTCGAGGAGGAGGATCTCTTTGGCTTCCAATGATCCTTTGACTTCTCATGCCTCTTCAGCTTCTCGTGCCATTTTTTATCCCTTGGAACCCTCCAAACATCACCGCTTGTCGTCGCTGACAAGATCCTCCGGCAGAGCATCCTCATCTGAACACATATTCTCCATCAACTCACAGCCCGACGAAATGTCCGTGTCCGAACACATGTTCTCTCCATCAACTCACAATTCTACTCGATGCACCGATCGCCTTTCTAGAATCACCATTCGTAGCAACTATCACCTCAACGTGAAAGAGAGATCATCTTAGAGCTAGAGAAGTCCATGTTGAAAACGAGACGTCTCATTAAATGACAATGTAAGCCAAAATGTCAAGCGAATCCCGCAAAAGGAGACCAGAGGAAAGGATATCCACAAGCTTTTAGATTTGTCCGATAGCTTCACCAATGCAAGTAGTATCTCGTGATTTAAACGGGACTCCCTGAATCGTTAGAAAAGTTGTCAGATTCAAACTAAGTCCGCCATCGCGAAATTGAGGATGCCACCAAGCCACTCTAGTGTTACCACCATGACCACCGAGGAGCTGCTCTGCTAAAAATTGTCCAACTCCACGCACCACCATCCAAGAACCATCTTGGACAATGAGACCACCCATGAAGTCAAGTCAGAAATAGGATTTAATAGCATCTATGAAATAAACTACAATACTCGGATGAGAAGCACCTGCCTCAACCACGAGGATGCCACATCAAGGATCCATTTTCAATTCCTCTCCATTCCCCTTGCCAACGTAGCCCCGATAGATGCTCTCATGCCCACTTCTTTCTCTAAACCCCCTTCGTTAGGCATTTCGCATGCTTGTGTCCCATTTTCCCACATCGAAAGCATATAAGATCACTAGTATAGGCTCGTGCAGGATGGCCCTCCGCACCACAACGTAAACAGGGACTGTGAGGATGAGAAAATCCTTTGCTCTGAGGTGAGGAAGAGTTTCGACCATCCTTGCCTCACTAAGACGGATGCATTCTGTTCCATCACCGTTGCCAACCCTCCTTGACAGCATCTCTCGCCACAGTTGCCCCCTCCTCTCGAGACACCATCGAGCCCCCCAGTCCTTCTCTCGAGAAACCATCGAGATTCAACATTGCAGTATTCAGTTGGAGTTTTATATACACTCTGAATTTTCCAGGAAATTTGTTTAACTCAATATCATATATCTTTAGTCAGTTACCTGCTCAACAGGATAACCAGCATTTCATGCTTTCTAGTTTTCAGTTAGTGATCTACCAAGGTACACTCCCTAGAACATGATATTCTGGGCACATAAAAGTTCCAAATTTTTAAAACATGTTATATATATTTTGTGCTTTTGTTTCAGTTGGAAAATCAATACTTCTTGCACATCTGATATGGATCTTTTAAGGTAACTGATTCCCATGGATAAATTTGCTTACTTTTTGTACATTTTGCACCAAGTCAAACATTTGGTGGCACTTCATATAAGAGCATAGTTTTCCGCTTTATAAGATTTTATTTAAAGCACATGTACATCAGCTTTTTCGTGAACAAGGGAAAAAACTAAAATGAAATAGGCTACTACAATTGCATGAATATATAAAACCAGAAAATCACCACTAGCTCGTGTTCAAAAAAGTGAAACAAACAAATATGTATATATATTAAGATTTGACTTCCATGTTTCATGCAACTACTTAGTCAAGAAGTCAATGGGAAACCACAACAATAATAATTCATATATTAGAAACGGAGAAAATAATCCTATGACAGGGATTCCTACTCCAACAAATCGACTACTGCAATTTCACATAACTATTTTTCAACCTACCATCTAATAAATTCACAACTTATGCAAGCAATCCAGAGACCACACACATAGCAGGAATAACATGCACTTCAATAGCATAAGACTAGCTTTTTCACTCAACTTGCAGGATAGACCCCAGACATAGTTGAGTTGGACAACCGCAAGGACCCACTCTTGTATTACCACCCTGTGCCCTGCATTGAGTAACATGGCCACTCTACCCACTTGGTCAGAAGATGTGACCATCACAAGGCATATAGCCATGCCAATATTTGACAATCCAGTTTCTAAATACTCATATATGTGGTTCACGATCATGGCCCCGTTATTAAAATTCTACACCTCTTTTAAGCAGAGAAAGCATCAATAGTGCCACATATAACATTGCAGGAAGGAATATAAAATAAATTTTATTAAAAACCAAGCTCTCAACATGACCAACGTATGGACCACAATCCCAGATGCATGAAAGTTATAAAATATATAAACCAGCGAGGCCACTAATAAATGGCGCAAATACTGGAGTGGCTGTGACCAATTGATTCTAACTAGAACAGTCTGAATTCTAACAAAAAGAGATTGCAACATATCCCGGCATACACATAAGAAGAGTCATATAAGGATAATCGTATCCGACTACCTATCACCCGGGTCTTAAAACACGAGCAACTTGCTATTTTGGTCTCCATCCGCAAGTAAGACCACCACGCTAAGAAACTACCACTCACTGCGCTAAGTTACTTCTCGTAACCATCTCTCACTAACAGTAACCCAACAGATCCACTTCATTAGTTAAACAAATCACAAAGGTCTAATTGAACCATAGATCAAGACAAGAGCATTAATTTCATACTTCCAATTTCTCAATCGTGAGAAACTCCACAACTTGGCAAGCAGAGACGTGACTCACGTTCGGTACGCTCGCTACCCAAAAATTCATTTTTTTTAAAGTCACGCACCACCCCCAGAAACAAACAAGAAAGGCAACATAAAAAAGATAAAAGGCGTCACCTTTCCTGACCGCACCTCCCATTTCCCCCAGGGATACCGCCGACATTGAATCCTTCCCTCTCCTCCCGTTCTCCATCTTTGGAACACTCGCCGTGCCAACGACTCCTCGAATTCAGAATCGAAAGTGGTAATTGGGGAGAGTAATGGAGGATGAAGATCAGCAGGCAAGTGATGAAGTGATTCGAATACGAAGAAAGCCCAAACTTTAGGAACCAGCTCATGCGTATCGGCCAATCGGACGCCACTCCCTTCCCGATTCGGGATCCAAATTGGAGATCGACTTGAAATGGATCTCTCTGCCCCCCTCTTCGATCCAACCGCACAAATAAATCGTTAGGGTTTCGTCAGATCAACGAGGAAGAGAGAGAGACGGACGGAAAGGGAAATAACGCGAGATCTATGCAGTATGGCCTGACGGGGGAGGAGGCGTCCCCATGGAACTTTATATAGGATTTGCGTGACATTTATACCCCTGGGTTTGGTGGTGAGAGCTCAGTGGACGAAGGGGTATTTGGGTGATTTCGTTACATAAAGATGTTTCCTTGAGAGAAGGGGAGTAGAGCACGCAAGTGCTGCCTTTTTGCGCGCGGGCAGAAAAGGCATGTGGAGTAGGTAAGACGTCGGATGGGAATCGGATGGTTGGATGGGTGAGGTCGGTGCGAAGTTGGATACTGTGGTAAACTAGCACCCAACTTCTTTCTTTTAACTAGTTTCGACCAACCACTTGTGCATGTTCTTACATCCACCAAAGCCATAGAATCGCATCGCAGCCAACGGCGACTTGATCGCTTTAGTTGCAAAAATCGATCAACTCCCAAACGTTTGGAAAGCAGAGATCGCGATAGGAAGAAACATTGCGATTTGCGAGTGCGAGCTTACCTTATCGGCGTCCGGGAGCCACTCTGGCCGGTCCTCCGATGCATGCCGGCGGCTGGTCCACTCCGCCAGCGGTCTGTCATCGTCATCGTCCATTCTCCATTGGTTTCTCAGCCCCGCTCGCGCTGCCGAGGTTTTGGGAATCTTTGGCGAGTTCAGCTTAACGGATAAACTGGCCGTTGAGTGGCGATCTGACGGTGGAGCGTCAACACAATACGCATATTACATATCAAATATGTATATGTAGGATGTATGGATGATGTGATACGATACGACGTAGTTTACATCTACATAGGATGACAAAATGGAGATGGAGACATAATCTGAGCATATTAATTTAAGTCGATTTAATGCATGCTATGGTATCGATACCATCAGAATATTAATCTTACCATGTTATAATACATATAGTGGAAACATATTACAGACAATTATATGATATATTCAGAATGATCAGAGCATGCCGGTGATCATAGTAAAATCTATTTGCGTGCATACAAAATATACATGTGAAGAGGCAGGGTACATTTTGTTCAGGAATAAGCAGGAATAATTGTAGGAGATGGAGATCCACGAGCAAACGATCGGACAACATAACGACGATGCTGCAGCGATGGAGACTCCCTCTAGGGCATCCATGGTGGACGGCCATGAGAGAGGAAGAGAGAGGACTGACGTGTAGAGAGAAAGAGAGAGAGACTTATGTTCTCTTGTGTGTTGTGTAAAGAAGAGCAAAGGGATACCTCTCCTTTTATAAAATTTTGGGATCCATGGATCTCAATCCATGGGACAACACAAATCCAATGGCTCTCATTGATTGTGTTTCCTTTAATGGCTAAGATTTGTGTTGGTAAAAGCCAACAATAATTAATTTAATTTAGATTAAATCTATATTGATAAATCTATACCAAATTAAATCAATCAAGCATGGAGATTATGGAATGAAGATTGCCTCCTTCCATAATATTGGATTTGGTGGCAATCTCATGTAATCTCATGAGATCTCATGAGATTATATTATTCCATGGAAATCTCCAAGTGGAATAAGGATAGAGAGAGATGCGTATAGGGGAATAGTTGTAAGAGGCAAGAGAGGGGAGGGGAAGGTAATAATACCCTTATTTTTGAGGTTATTCCCCAAACAAACACCCCCTGTAGATATTCCCCTTATGAAACACAATTTCTCGATTTACTTTACATTACAGTGAGATTTGTTGTATTCAAAGTTATAGTTAGACTTTAATTGGAAAGTCTATGTAATTACAATTGGCATTCAATTTAGTTTCTATTGGGAAACCAAATGGTTTGGAGGGAAAGTTGGGAATTCCCAAATTTGAAATATGGGAGTTTGGGTGGAAGTTTAGTCCCACACCGGGGAGAACTAAATTTTTTGGTGGACTTAAATATGAGTCCACACCCCAAGCTCTTGTAGCAATAGTAGAGAGGAGGAATGGAGGACCACACACGCGCGCGCGCGCGCTCCGCTCCGCCTCCGGCTCGGGCTCGGGAGAGTCAATTCGGATCTCGATACTTTTGCTGTAGATTTCATTTGGTAAGTCGATTAAATTAATCATACGATTAATTTGGTAAGTCGACTTAAATGGGAATTCAACTCGCCTTTATGGGCGCGTTTTTTGGGATCCGAAAGGATGCGTCTTCGGGACGCATCTTTTGGAAACCAAAGATCGCATCTTTTGGAAACCAAAGGTCGCATTCTTTGGAAACCAAAGGTCGCATTTTTAGGACGCGATCCCCTCTATTTATATCCCTCACTCGACTCGGTTTTTCTTCACTCGCAAGAAAAACCTCTCTCACGTCGTCTCTCTTTCGTTCTTCCTCTCGCGGACGAACGTCTTTCTCTTCTCCTCTCTCGGCTGCAGTTATCTGAGGTACAATCGAGGACGATCCCGTTGGTGTGCGCCGATGTTTTATTTTGCTTGCTGCAATACGTTTATTGCTTTACCCTTTCTGGATCATGCCCGTCTTTGTGTTTCTGTTCTTTTAATCGGTTCCTGTTTACATTGAATAATCGGATAATGATTGGAAAACATATGATTAATATGATTTTAATCTGTATCGTTTCTCTGTTAATTCATTTGGATCCGATTTTATACTGTTTAATGTATGAACTGGTATTCTTATTTACAACAATCTTAGAGAAGATATCCCGAACCGATACTAGAATGTCGGAAACAATGTTTAAATCGAGGGTAGATATGACGGGTATGCCTGAAAAATTCGGTGGACAGAATTTTAAGTGTTGACAACAACGCATGAAGATCTGGTTAACCACCATAGGGTTAATCTCGATGCTTGAAACTGACTGTCCTACGGTGGAGGCAGAAAACCCCTCACCCGATAGCCATAAGGCGCAATCTGCGTGGAAGGAACGCGACCGTATATGTCATGGTTGCATCTTGTTGGCTCTGTCCAACACGTTGTTTGACGTATATTGTTCATCCACGCAGACTGCGAAGGGGCTACGGGAAGATTTGGATCGGAAGTATAACACCGAAGATCTCGGTATTGAGAAATACTCCGTAGCCAAATTATTGAAGTTTTCCATGGCCGAAGGGAAGTCTGTTTCTGAACAGGCACACGAGTTTTTACTCTTGCTCCATGGTCTAGAGGATGCCGAAATGAAACTTTCATAGAAGTTTCAGGTCATGTGCATCATAGAAAAATTCCCAAAGTCATGAGAAGACTTCGGTATGACCCTGAAACATAGGAAGGGGAAAATTTCTATGGATGACTTGATGGTGGCAATTGTCATAGAGGAGGAACACAGGAAACAAAAACCTGTGCTTCCTGTTGATATTCAGGCTAAGGTCAATTTTATGACCTCGAAGGGCAAAGATAAAAAGGGAAAGGGTCCCAATAACAATAAAATGAAACCAAAAGGCAAGATCCAGAAAAAGGCAAAGAATAAACCCTGCTGGCACTGTAATCAGGTTGGCCATTGGAAGAAGGACTGTCCGTCCTTGAAGGCTCAACCTAAGGCTACAGACGGGAATCCACAAGTGAACATGATCACTATGGGACTCGGGGCTAGCGAGGGGTATGTCTCTGTAAAACCTGAAATATACCATATCCATGATCCAAATGAGTGGCTCGTGGATACGGGAGCCAATGTGAACATATGTTCTGACAGAACATTGTTTTCTTCTTATCAGACCTGCAGCGGTGGGACTGTGAAGATGGGTAACGATTCTGCGGCCAGGGTGCTAGGGTCAGGACAAGTCAACTTTAGGTTCTCCTCTGGACGTGTCTGGACGTTGCACAGGGTGCTGCATGTTCCTGACATTAAGAAGAATGTTTTATCCGGCTCTATCTTAGTTAGAAATGGTTTTGAATTAAACTTTAAATATAATAAAGTTGTTATTCTGAGACATAGTGTCTTTTATGGTAAGGCTATTTGGCTGACTTTCATTTGTTATTTAGAATTAGATGTGATTTAGTAAACATTAATGAATTGAATGTTTTGAATGCTGAATGTTCTAGTTCTGTGTCTCAAGTTGTGAATAATCTTGAATCTTGTGATCTGTGGTATGATAGATTGGGTCATGTAAATCTAAATTCGATTAAAAGGATGATGAATTTAGAATTGATTCCTAAACACACAATTGATAAAACTCAAAAATGTGAGATATGTGTGCAAGCAAAGACACCTAGGAAGTCTTTTCAGTCTGTCTCTAGAGAAAGTGAGATCTTGGATCTAGTGCACACGGATATCTGTGAGTTTAATGGTGTGTTGACCCGAGACAATAAGAAATACTTTATCACCTTTATAGATGATGGCAGTAGATACTGCTATGTATATCTAATGAAAACCAAGGATGAAGCCTTAGAGAAATTTCTTATCTTTAAGAATGAGGCTGAGACACAAACAGGAAAAGTGCTTAAACGCCTTAGGTCAGATAGAGGAGGTGAATATACCTCTAACTTATTTGATGAAAAATGCAAATCTTTTGGCATAGTTCATGAAGTTACGGCCCCATATTCACCGCAATCAAATGGGATAGCAGAATGGAAAAATAGAACCTTAACTGACATGATCAATGCTCTCCTACAGAGTTCTGGACTTCCAACCTATATGTGGGGAGAAGCCTTGAATACGGCTTGCCATATTCTGAATAGGGTGCCTCCAAGACATATGGAAAAGTGTCTCTTTGAACTTTGGAGAAAAAGGAAACCGAGTTTAAGATATCTCAAAGTGTGGGGCTGTCTCGCTAAGGTTTTAGTCCCAGAACACAAGAGAAAGAAACTTGGTCCTAAAACTGTTGATGCGGTCTTCTTAGGTTACCTAGAAAATAGCTATGCATATAGGTTCTTGGTAATTCGGTCCGAGATACCGGGCATAGATGTCAACACTATTATTGAACTCCGTGATGGTACCTTCTTTGAGGATGTCTTTCCATTAAAGACTGGGATTCCTCAGAATCTGACCATTGAGGGCGCCTCCACATCAGGATCTATTCCAGACCAAGTGGAAAGGATATCGAATGTGGGGGTTGAGACTCAACCTGAACCCAATGATCTCTCTGAAGAGATTGAGCCAAGGAGGAGTAAAAGACCTCGGATAGCCAAGGATCTGAGTAGCGACTTTGTTGTCTACCAGATCGAGGGTGATCCACCAAGTTACAAGGAAGCCATGGCTTCATCCGAAGCAAAACAATGGAAGAAAGTCATCAAATCTGAGATGGATTCCATTATGACTAATGGAACTTGGAAGTTGGTTGATTTACCCAAAGGGTGCTCTACTATTGGGTGCAAGTGGGTGTTTAAGAGAAAGCTTAGACCTGACGGATCAATTGAAAAGTATAAAGCCAGATTAGTTGCCAAGGGCTTTAGGTAAAAGGAAGGTATCGATTATTTTGATACCTATTCCCCTGTGACTAGGATGACCACAATTCGGATGCTCATAGCATTGGCATCTGTATATGATCTCTCTATCCACCAGATGGATGTGAAGACCGCCTTCTTGCATGGCGATCTTGAGGAAGAGATCTATATGGATCAACCTGATGGGCTTGTGACTCTTGGGAATGAGGGAAAGGTTTGCAAGCTTGTCAAATCCCTTTACGGATTGAAACAAGCACCAAAGCAGTGGCATGAAAAATTTGACAAGACTATTTTGTCATATGGCTTTAAGGTTCATGAATCCGACAAGTGTGTCTATTCCAAGGTGAAAGGTGATGAGTGTATTGTCTTGTGCCTATATGTTGATGACATATTGTTGTTTGGATCACATATGAGGATTATTAATGAGACTAAGGCTTTCTTGAGTAGCAAGTTTGAGATGAAGGACATGGGTGTTGCTGATGTGATCTTGGGTCTCAAACTGACAAGGTCAGTTGATGGGATTGTAGTTTCTCAATCTCACTATGTTGAGAAGTTACTAGAGAAATTTGGATATCAAGATTGCAAAGCTGTAAGCACTCCTTTTGATTCGTCCAAAATGATATTTAAGAATAAAAGTGGAGTACCTGTAGCCCAGCTAAGGTATTAACAAGTGATAGGAAGTTTAATGTATCTTGCAAATTGGACGAGACCTGATATTTCATTCTCGGTTGCAAAGCTGAGTAGATACACTAGCTGTCCTGACCGTACTCACTGGGAGGCTCTGGATCGAGTACTGAAGTACTTGAAGGGAACTATTTCCCTTAGTTTGCATTATGGTAAACATCCATCTGTACTAGAAGGATACAGTGATGCAAGCTGGATAAGGAAAATAAAGGAGTCTGGGAGTAATGGTGTTACAGGGTATGTATTTACCCTTGGAGGCGGTGCAGTCTCCTGGAGGTCTGTGAGGCAGACCATTCTAGCTCGATCCACTTTTGAGGCCGAGCTGTGTGCTTTGGACACCACTGGAATTGAGGCTGAATGGTTAAGGGAACTTCTGTCTGAAATTCCCATGGTAGGTCAGCTTGTTCCTGCGATCTCGGTACATTGTGACAATATGACCACAATTTCCAAGATCAAGAGTTCAAAGTTCAACCAGAAAACAAGGAGACACATACAAATCAGACTTAAGACGTTAAGGGATTTGGTGTCTCGAGGAGTGTTGGCTGTGGATTTTGTTGATCCAAAGACAACACGGCAGATCCATTGACTAAGGGACTTGATAAATCTTTAGTCCTAAAGTCTAGGCTTGGGATGAGACTGAGACCCATTGGGAGTTCCTCTACAGTAGCAACCCAACCTAACTGAGTGGAGATCCCACAAAGTAGGTTTAATGTGGTAATAACAAGCTGTTTGGAGAACTGGTTGGCACTCTAACTTTAATGCGTAAGCATGAGTGTCTTATCCCTGCAAGCCTGAGTACCATTTAAACTGCAAGTTTAGGAAGAGCGTAGGCTCTGAATGGGTTCAAGCCTTAGGGCAGGATGTTAGCAGTGCATCCTTGGAGAACGCCACCTATGTGAGTGTTACTGTGGGCTGCAGTTAAAGGAAGAGGGTCTTTGCTGAACACACTCATGAAACAGGATAAGGGTGCATGGCCTTTAAGAGCATCAACCCTGAAGATTGTACCAAGAACAACGCTTTGTTGTTTCTACCGTATACTTTAACACCAAGGTCTGAAGTTCAAGACGTAGTTCACTTCGTTCATGTTAAAGTGAAAGTAGTAAACTCAGGTAGAGGTTCAAACCGGAAGGTACCTTTACTGAAAGCAAAGTGTGGGCAGCCGAAAGAAGTCTCTTGAATTCTTTTGAATCTCTTTTTTAAATTGGTGAATTCGTGGGGGATTGTTGTATTCAAAGTTGTAGTTAGACTTTAATTGGAAAGTCTATGTAATTACAATTGGTATTCAATTTAGTTTCAATTGGGAAACCAAATGGTTTGGAGGGAAAGTTGGGAATTTCCAAATTTGAAATATGGGAGTTTGGATGGAAGTTTAGTCTCACACCGGGGAGAACTAAACTTTTTGGTGGACTTAAATATGAGTCCACACCCCAAGCTCTTGTAGCAATAGTAGAGAGGAGGAATGGAGGACCACACGCGCGCGCGCGCGCTCCGCTCCGCTCCGTCTCCGGCTCGGGCTCAAGCTCGGGCTCGGCTCGGGAGAGTCTATTCGGATCTCGGATCTCGATACTTTTGCTGTAGATTTCATTTGGTAAGTAGATTAAATTAATCATACGACTAATTTGGTAAGTCGACTTAAATGGGAATTCAACTCGCCTTTATGGGCGCGTTTTTTGGGATCCGAAAGGATGCGTCTTCGGAACGCATCTTTTGGAAACCAAAGATCGCATCTTTTGGAAACCAAAGGTCGCATTCTTTGGAAACCAAAGGTCGCGTTTTTAGGACGCGAGCCCCTCTATTTATATCCCTCACTCGACTCGGTTTTTCTTCACTCGCAAGAAAAACATCTCTCACGTCGTCTCTCTTTCGTTCTTCCTCTTGCGGACGAACGTCTTTCTCTTCTCCTCTCTCGGCTGCAGTTCTCTGAGGTACAATCGAGGACGATCCCGTTGGTGTGCGCCGACGACGATCGTGAACCGTCGTATCCTGGGAGCGGATCGCCAGTACCCTACGCACCGGTATTGTGGGGGCGATATCTTCTTTAAGGACAGTTCATTTTCATGGACGCTTCGGTGACTTCTAAACTAATCTCTGTTTTATTTTGCTTGCTGCAATACGTTTATTGCTTTACCCTTTCTGGATCATGCCCGTCTTTGTGTTTCTGTTCTTTTAATCGGTTCTTGTTTACATTGAATAATCGGATAATGATTGGGAAACATATGATTAATATGATTTTAATCTGTATCGTTTCTCTGTTAATTCATTTGGATCCGATTTTATACTGTTTAATGTATGAACTGGTAATCTTATTTACAACAAGATTGCATTATCATACCTTGAGATTGATGTCTACATCTAAATTATGTTCATCCGATATATGTACATGAGTCAATAGACATTGTCATATATTTAATAACGTGCCATCATGTTCATCTAAATCTCATTTTACTACGCTGTGATGGTTTATAGTACACTTGTAAAAGAGATTTTTCTAACCTAACTGCTTTTACAAATCAATTCTCAGCTTCTGTTTTGTTTATATTTCATTATTTACTACATAGAAAGGTATATGAGCTTCCGGAACTCTTGATTATGAAAAAGGATGAATTTTAACTTCTATTATAATTGAATATTTTTTAAATTCAAAACCTATCTATGATTATTATCTAATTAAATTCTTGTGTAGCACTTATGAGTTCTTATAATATTCTTCTATCTTTTTGCTTGTAATAATAGTTATATTATGTGCCTCATAGTGTATATTTTATTGCTTCTACTTCTTTGACTAATAAATCTAATTTTGCTATTCAATAACAATTGTATTATGTTCAATTGAAATAGCGACCGATCCATTTTCATAATTAAACGCAGTCAATGCTATCAAACTATTGTATCTATTTTGAAACTGAATAAGGTCTTCTTCTATTCAATGACAATTATCTTAAACTTAATTGAATTAAGAACTCGCCGATTTTCATAGTAAAGTTGAGGCAATGATATCAAACTCATGTATTGTAAGTTGTTGAGGTTAAGTTTATTTACAACAAAAAAACAAGGTAATTTGGATATCTTTCAATATTAAAATGAGAGGATGATTTACAACTAATGAATTAACGAATGATGTTGATATACCTGTTTAAATCTTTAAAAAGTGAGGTAATTTGCCAGCCTTTTAAGAACCATTTTCCATCTTGATTTTAATTAAAATAACATCATTTCCTAGAAAGAAGGAAACGTGACAGTCTAAGCATCCATACCATTTATTCTTCATTGTTATACCGGTAATTATGGATGTGTTATTGTTTACTTCTCCGCACAAAATGGGTCTTTTTGTAAACGTTGGCTATTTTGATAGTTGTATAAGCTATTTAATTACATATTGCCTTACTTCTCCTTTCTTATGTTGATGTTTCCTTTTATTGAAAAAGCCTAAATAAGTTGTACAATCAAGGTGATTCTGAGCTTCTTTTACTTCCCACCGTGAAGCATGGGTATGCTCCCTAATAGTTAATTTTGTGTTATTTGTAAGGTAGAGAGCTTTTTTTACTAATCTTAAGGAAATTTACTTCATAATAAAAGAGAGGTTTTCATGGTGCACACATATTTTCTTTTCATTTATGTCCTTAATATAAAAGTTTTAAAATTGGATACTATTGAAGAGAATCTTGCAAGGGTCGGCTAATCAAACACAGTTACTGTCGTTGTAGTGACCACTCACAAAATCATACTTCATACAACAATTAACCCATAATCAATGAACAAGAAACGCAAAGTGTGGAGCTAAATTTATTGTATTTAACTCTACAAAATGTGTATATAGGTGCAAGTATATAGAGTGTCGAATACATAGAGCAAACGTGATAGACTGTGCAAGTGAATGCAAAAATTATCTTTTCCGCTTATCAAATTATTATCTTTTTGTGTGGGAATTTAATTTTATATATTTTTTGGATTTCAATTTTATATTTTTAAATTGATTTAAATTTATATTTTTAATTTCTTTTTATATTTTTCTTGTTTTTAATCTTATTTTCTTTTTTATAGTTTATATAAAAATATATATAACTATATAGATAATACAAGGCAATATAATATAAATAACCAAAAATTGTAGAATAAATCTTTTGTATTTTTTATATTGTTTTTCCATTTTTATGATTTTTTTAATATTTTTTCTAATTTTTTATATTTTTAAAGTAAAAATATCCCAAAATAGGGACTAAATAAATAGGCTAAATAGATTTGAAATTTAAAAATAGCAAAAAGCCTCAAAATTTCTTGAAATCAATTTTTGTATATAAGAAATAATATAAAGAAAATTTAGAGATAGAAATAAATATTTTTGGAATTTCTAGTGATTTTTTATAATTTTAAAGGACTTTGGAGTTTTTAATTTTTAGTCATTTTTTTATTTTTAGTGGTTTTTGGTCTAGACTTGTAAAATATAATAATAAATAAAATAAAACTTTTTTGAATTTTTCAGAAAATGGTTTGTATTTTTTTGAATTTTGAAGTCAAAGAGGGACAAAATGTGTTGTTTTTTCAGAAAATAGTTAAAATTCCTAAGATGTGAATCTCAAAATATGGCGTGAAAGTGTATACTAGTAGACACTTAACCCTATTTTTATGATTTTTGGAATGCGGATGCTATTTATAAAAATTAAATAAATGTGCACAAAAATATATGAAATGGCAATGATATATTTGTAATTTAAAATAATGTTAGCAGATACAATGCAAATTATTCAAAATATTACAACTAATATTAAAATTTTAAGTACTAAATTTAAATACAAAACCCGCAAGGGGTTACGTGAAAAATGGCCACCTTACGTGGGACCGCATGTGAGGTGAGATGGACTGGACCTAGATGTCAACCGATGAACACTTTAGGGTCTTTTAAAATTTTTTACAAAAAGTTTTATACTATTTAAACAAATTACATAGCTAAATAAAAAAAGGCGGTAAAAAGGTGGGGCTAGATATGCAATCCACCCCCAATAGAGCCCGATCCAATAGTTGAGGGTGCTTCACTTATCCACTTGTCGCCTTCTGAACGATAGATGACGATTGGAGGGCAGTAGTTGAGATTAGATCCCTGATGGGGATCCTACGATTGAGGCTTGCAAAATCCGACACTTCCTGTGCAATCGGGTAGTTGATCTTAATCGAAAGGCGAGCGAGGTGGTTGGAAGAACTAACGAAGAACTCTCCTAAGGAGAGATTCGATCCAACAGTACGAGCAATTTTGACGACCTAGAGGCCTCTCGATGGCCTCTCCTTACTCCTGCAGTTGTTGTGAAGCTGTGGGGACATTCAAAAGGATATAGTGCTCGGCGATGGAGATCTAGATGGCATTGCTACATGGAGGGTGTTCTTTGAATCGAGAAGGGCTTATATCCCCTCTTCCATTCCTGCAATGAAGCTATAAACAATGACAAGGCGAAGGAGACAGGGTCTGAGCATTTATTGGTAACTTTGGAGGTGAGATGGCAGTGGATGGGGTGTTCCAACGAGAGGGCAACAGAGGGAGAATGGATCCTTCAATCCATAAGGAATCGAAGGCGATTAATGGGTTGAATAGATGGAGAAGCAGTTAGGGAAGGTAATGGGGTGGTAATGGCTTTCGAAACAGGAGGTTCACAGTGACAAAACAATGGTTGGAGCTCTATATCTCAACGAAGTTTAGCTCCTAAAATACGCTAATGTGGATGATTAAACACAAAATCAAAATGTAGAATCGAAAATCTACAGCTAAATTTACCTAGAAAGAAATTAAAATCAAACTCAAGCAGCAGGAAGTGTGAGATGAATACCTCATGCCAACGAGCAATGGAGATGCTGGAATCGACCTCTACACTACCTCCTCTATCCTGCAAATTGCTAGGCGAACTCCTTATCACGAAGCTCAAACCATGGAGCAAAAAAGGAGGGGAGAATGCGGAGCAAAAGGGATTCAAAAGACAAAAATGGAGAGGAGGGTGGTTATATACAAATGGTTACGAGGAGGTGTTCAAGGGAAGATTGCAAGCAAAGGAAGAAGATCTAGCGTAAGAGAGGTGCTCAGTGTGAATCAATGATCTACAGTGATGTCCACTCATGAAGGATGTATCAGGTCTCGAGTAACGTATCATGAGGGAAAATATCGAGAAGAAGGTGTCAAAGAGAGGTTCTAATAACCTAGGGCCTAGTTCAAAGAGTTGACATAGGTCAATGGGGGGACGTACCCTAATTGGGCCATCGATGTGTCGCGATTTCCCTTATGTTAATTTGTGTGAATTATCGTTTCACATTTGTCGTTTTGTTGTAGGCGGGTAATCGGAATCAATCAAGAAATAATCACTTAAATATTTATTTCAATTAATTTGAGTGATTTTATGTTTGTTTTACTTGGGACAAGTCCTAAGGTTGAACTCGAGGAGGCAAAGGAACAACTTGGGAGAATGTCTATCAAATTTCGTGCGTGATTTTCGAGGTGGAATATTTTTAATATTTTTAATGTAAGTTTTGGATGCAAATTTATAAAATTTTAAGGACTAGAAAATTGATATTTACCAACAATGCCCAAAAATTATGAAACTTAGTCGAGATGCTAATAATGACTAAATAAATGCAATGTAATTTTTTTTTGGAATTTTTGGATGTAATAGAAATAAATAATGAATTTATGAATGCAAACAATGTAATTTTGAATAATTAATTATAATAATTATTAAATATACTTATTTTCAAGAAATAAAATTATCTAAGATATTCACTAGGTAATATATCTCAGAAAAATCCTAAACCTTAAAAATGTTGAATTTAATACACACTAAAAATTAATTATTGAAATACACGAAATGATTTTTTACAAGAAAAATATGCAAGTAAATGCAATTCTTTTTGTACACAATGTAAATAACATATAATTCTATGATATGTGAATTTTTGGAAGTTTTTAGAACTATGGTTAATTAAATATGAATTTTAAAGCACATATTGGTAAAATATGTAATTTTACAAAAGAATATTAATTGTTAAATACAACAGTTATGTCATAATGTAGAGAATTAATTGAAGAACATAATGCTATTTTTGAATAATAAAAATGATAACATGTAGAGTTTTAAAATAAAGGGGAGACACAGGGGTTGATTTGCAATAAAATAAAATAGAAAAATGCAGAGGGAGGGACTTCATTGGAATTACCAAAATCCCAAAGTAGCACGTTCCTCAAATATGCCCTCTAGTGGCTGGATATGGAAGTGAATTGGTGGACGTCCGAGGGCTTCTTCGTATTTTACCCCCACTGCACATGGGGGTCACGTGAGCAGGGTCGTTTGGACTAAGGAATACCATCGAGGGTTTTCATGCAAGTTCCACCTCCGAACACATGCACCTCACGTGGGAGGGGGGCTCTCAAGATTCATGCCTGGTGGTTGGCGAAGGTGGTGTATGGAGTCGAAGGCGAGGTGGCGGAGGAGCTTTCAGTAACGACGCTTGGAGCAGAGGTGTGGTCCAGATGAGATGCACAAGGCGGAGTAACAAGGTGGAATCGAAGGAATGTGGAGGGCGTCAAGGTGGAGGGGTGTTTATGGAACTGTAGTGGCGAAGTTGGAGCCCTAGGAGCAGAGGTGATGATGGCGGTAGGGGGTTCTATGGTGCTGGAAGTTGGTCAGAGCAGCGTCTGCCGCTGGGTTGTTGTCAACGCGTACTGCGGGAATGGAGAGTCGAAGGTGGAGATGGGTACGGTGGAGTGCACGACCTCTGCCTGATGTCGATGATCCTCTTGGCGTGGACGGCTGAGGAGTGATGAGGGCGAAGGAGGGGCCTCTGGCATGGGCGGTGCTCCGATGGCAGAGCAACGGAGCAGCGGTTATAGCGGAGATGAAGTTGCTTGGAAGGAGGAGGTGACGATCGGCGGGAGGCGGTGCTCGAAGTGGAAGGTGGCAGCAGGATCAACTACATAGGGAAAAGGGGAGGAGGAGCACATGCAGGGCACGTGTGCTTCACGTGCAGGATCTTTTTATTATTTGTAATAACTTTTACTAAAACAAATAATAAATACACTTAAAAATGAATGACACGTGCCGTCTTGAGGAGCTGCCACGTGTTAGAAAATTCAAAAATTAAAAAATAAGGGTAAATAAGAAAGAAATAGCAAATTACCTTGGATCAGGAATTTCTCTTCACGAAAATGCTCGTCTCGATGAGATCTGCAACTTTTATGAAGAGATCAAAACCAAAAACGGTCAATTGGACAATGTAATATTTTTTGTGGTTCTCTATGTATATAAAAAATCAGATTTTTAGATTTTACAATTTTTTGTTATTTTTAATTAAGATAAAAAATCGGGAAAATATGATAAAATTAAAGATAAATATTTACACATTATTTTTTGGATTTTTATTAATCAAGAAAATAAATGAATAAAATAAAACACGAAAATGACAACTTTTGTACATACTATTAGTGAAGACTCGAACTCAGTTAGTTTCTTTAATTTCAAGTTTATTTTGGATTTGGATTTTTATGTATTTTAATAAAGCTTTTATCAAAGAAGATAAATGGAAAGGGAATGAAATAAAATGATTAACTATGTACATAAAATAATAGCTCAAAAAGCGTTGAAATACATAATGGACAAAAGAGGTCCAACTTTCACATATCAGCTCCGATTCACTTGAACTTGGTCTTGTTTTAAAGTTAATTGAATGTACAATTAGTTCATTAGGATCAAATTCGGACACTATATAAGGAAGACATCATCGTTTTAGTTTGAAAATCCTGAAATTAAGGTTTGGGTTTCTGGTCCACATATTTATGTTAGTGATATTTTTCTATTTTCATTTATTCTTGTTAGTAATATGTACACAATGGAAGCGGTTTCAGGTGATTTGAATTTCACATGAATTATTTAAAATCAGGGAATTTAGCTTATTTTACAGGTCAAATTGGTTGGAATTCTTGTCTTCTTATTTTATGCAATTTTGCATGATAAAATGCCATTATTATTTACATATACATGGATGCCAACTACGCAATATAAATGAAGAAATGCATGTGAATTTTTGGGGATTTGAGATGAATTAGTCACTTTTAGAGTGATGAGTCTGAGATTCATCAACCACATCACCTGCAAAAAGACAAATCAGAAATTAAATTCAAAAATTAATCAAAATAAATTAGTAAATAATTTTATTAATTATTTATTAAAACATAAAAATGTTTATTAATTAATATTGTATTTTAATCCATTATTTATTTGTATAAGTTAATTTATTACATGTTACTTTTTACAATTAAGTTTTTATGTATATTGGCTTGTGTTTTGTATGTTTTATTTTTATTTGATATTTTAAACTTTATTATTTTTTATACATATTATATATATTTATAACTTATTTAAATATACACAAATATATTTTATTTTTATTTTCTGGTGTATTTTGTATACTTAAATAAATAATGGTATTTATTATATAGGTACAAGTATAATATACTCATCTATGTATTTTTATATAGCATTTTATTTTATTATGTTCTTTATGGTTTTATTGTATTCTAACAATGTATATATACTAACAAATAATATTTAAAAATTATAAAATATAAAAGAATAAAAAATATAAATAATAAATAAAAAAGAATATTTTATCCAGGTATATTGTACAATAGGGGTTCAAAATCTAACTTTTGCATCTCAACTCCAAATTAAATGAAACCATCTCATTAAATAGACAATAAAAATTTATATACAACCAAAGTGATTTTCGTGCATTTTGAATACATATCGAGAAGATATGGGTCTGGTAAGTTTGGATTTTGGACTTTTATTCTGAGTATAAAATGTACATTGTGTCTTTTTTGTGTGAAATCAATTTTGTAGTCTTATATGTATTTTTATCTACAACTTTCGTAACGAAGTTTCTTTGTTTGATGTATAAATAGTAGAGAATAAAATAAGTCCCAAAAAGGAATTATTGGAGAATGAAAAATAGGGGTTTTACTGAGTTTTTTTACCCTTATCTCCCTCTACTTCATTCTTGTCAACCTAGTCATCATGATGCGTAGATCGAGGTTTAGGGTCATGAAATACTTTTGGCATTTTATTTCCTTTCCTTTCGTTTCTTTATTATTTTGACTTTAAATATTGCATTTTATAAACTATTTATACAATAAATAATGAATGTTAATTTAGGTAAAATAATGATATATACATGCATTTAGCCAGAGTTTAAAGATCAAAATGAAAGAATAAAGATGATGAAATAGACATTCATAAGATTCTAAGAATATATATGATTGAATATCAAGGAGGAGGTTCGATTGATTCTTCATTATCATGAGATAACTATCACCATACATGGAAACTTTAATTGTTATTCTATACTTTTTAGATCGATCTAATGTTATCTTGTATAATGCATGACTTTAAAGGACATGGTTAAATCCTCAAGCACATCACGGAAGCGTGATCGTCGTATCGGATACGACGAGGAACGACTAGTCGCACTAGTTGTTCGGTGCAGCGGAAATTAAAATTTTTCATGCGACGAAACCACATGATCCAAGAACACTTCTCGGATCATTTCGTCTAAACCACAAACAAGTATTAGGTTTACCTCTTGAAGCGTGGTTGCGATCGAGTCTCTAAACAAAGAGACCTCATGTCTCAAGTCCGATCCGATGGAGGAGACGCTTGCGAGCGCGGGGATGAACCACGTGCTTCTCGCAATCCATGTTGATGATCCAAGCGATAGGATCTCCTGATCTCAACACACGAGATCCGGCGTCTTCTTTACGAGCGAGACGCACCGAAGGAGACGGAGATCCACGAGCAAACAATCGGGCAGCATAACGACGATGCCGCGGCGATGGAGAGCCTCTCTAGGTCATCCATGGTGGACGGCCATGAGAGGGAGAGGGAGAGAAAGAGAGAGAGAGACTTGTTGTCTCACTTATGTGTAAAGAAGAGAAATGGGGGGCCTCTCCTTTTATAGGGTTTTGGGATCCATGGATCTCAATCCATGGGACAACACAAATCCAATGGTTCACATTGATTTGTGTTTCTTTCAATGGTCATGATTTGTTGCTAAAAACACAACAACAACTAATTTAATAAAAATCAAATATATATATTAAATATAATTTGATTTATATCAAATCAATCTCCATTGGAGAAGTAGGAAAGGAGGCAAGCCTCCTTCCATAAGGAGGGTGGACGGCCACCAATTCCTCATGGGAATTGTGGCCGTCCACTCTTCCTATATGGAAGGTGGAGTCCTTTTTCCTATTACATGAGATTTTATTATCTCATGATTCTCTCCAATATTTGCAACAACTTTGTTACAAATTATTTCACAAAAATAAATCCAATTTATTTTGTGAACATTGCAATCATGCCATTGGAAATTTGTGAATCACATTCACAACCTAAAATAAAATGTAAATTACATTTTCAATTTAATGTCTAATGTGAATCCAATTCAGATTAGCATTTGATTAACAAATGTAAATTACAAACATCTCTCTCTCTCTTATATATTATAAATCATATTTATAATATATTTGACTAATATGGATATTGTTATCCACATTATTCATATCCATGATAATTAAATTAAATCATATTTAATCACCTTGGATCTCATTTCTCTTTGTCCAAATAATATGAATCTCATTCACATTATTTACATCTTTGATAATTAAATCACATTTAATTATCTTAGATAACTCCCTTCATAATATGAATCAAATTCATATTATTCATGATAATTAAATCACATTTAATTATCCATTTTCTCAATGTTCGGATACATTTATCAACAATAGAATTATCCTGAACCCTTTCAAGGATAATGTGCTTTCTCCGCAGATACTTGGAGATAAGGATAGGGCGATTGTATTGTTCCACGTAGTGACTTGGATATTGAGATCGTATCTCAAATCCAGATCGCGGGCCTCCCATAGATGCTTGATTAAATCAAGACTGTAAATCTAATCTTCTCATTGAATCTGAATCACATTCAGATCAATGTCCAACATTTGGACTAAGATCAGATTACTTTTCTACTGAGAGGAGTCACTAAAATCCAGACCCGTTTCATCACTCCCTAGGAATGGAAGTGTCATGGTTATACAATCGTTTATGATCACATCACCCTCAGGTATTCCTAATACCTGTACATCCTGCATACTGGAAGACTCAGATTAAACATGAAGTATTTGATCAACTTTATACTGTCTACTTCATGGTTTTAACAGTAAGTTTCTCATTCGATCATTGGAAGTCGGTATCGATCATATACTTTCCAAAAGCATATATCATACCTAGGTCTTGATCATATACTTTCCAAAAGTATATATCAAACCTACAAATTCAGTCAAGCTTCCAAAGCGAGACGACCGTGCGCACGGAATTTGATTCTTCCCAATATCTCATGAGTGAGCTCATGTCTTCCTATTCAGTAAATGAACCTGTATGATCCATTTGAGAGATCGTATTACTCATATACCCTTACATGCACACCAGCGCGCTGGTGTATAGACCTTGGTTAGGTCATCAACCTATTGGTCTGCCAAATGTACATACTCAGACATATAGTAACACATCTGTCTCTGGTCAGAGGATGCGTGCCTATATCATGACAGCATACGATATAGGACTTTGGTTATCTCGATCTCGTTAAGTCAACTCTTTGACCTAACTAATCTGACACCTCCGAATCTCTATTCCTATGCAGAGGACCTGCATCAAGAGGTCGGTCAGATATCAGCCTTTAGAGATAAGGATTTCTATCTCCTACTCAGGCTGGAGATCATCTCTTAAAAATCATTTGACGGTGCTTGATGAGTCCTCAATCTAACTCTTTAGATATTCATCCAAGCACCAACCTCTATGATTCAATAGTTGAATCAACAGCTGTATGATCATCAAGATGGCCATGGTACATAACCCTAATTGTACTAAGGGACCTATTATGCAAATTATTCATTCTTCATTTCAGATCAGGGAATGACATTTGCAATAACATTTATTGCTTAATGGCTCGTTGTGGGCTCGCATTTCCAACAATCTCCCACTAGCCCAAAGAGCCATTGATGGGCTAATCATTTAAACGACACTCATGTGACAATCATATACTATTTAGAAAATAGCTAGGTAAGCTGATGAGTCACTCTATTCCTGCGAGTCTATGCCAAGTCCTTTTACGGCACTTTCATATCCCCAGTAACAATGCTCGCATTTAATGCGAATGTTGCATCTCATGCAACCAATACTCAATTTTGTTAGTCATAGTGTCCTTGACACTACAGCTTAACAATTATCATAACCAATATTTCCACAATCCTTATCAGAATACCCTTATTTCTGAAGATCTTTATCTCCAAAGGTATCTAGGGTTAAGACCCTCATAGATCACTATCTACAAGGTCTTAAACTTTTGAAGATAAGACTTTGAGATCACTATCTCAAAAATCTCATCATCTATGAAGATTTTGTTATTAGTGCAATCACGTGTTTTATCTCTATAGTAGAATTAGTAACACTTTACTACTCCCACTGTATGGCAGATATCTGGCTTCTGTACACATTTAGCATATACTCGGCTTCTCGTAACTAATGCACAAGTGCAACTAGTTCTAGCATTCACTTCCTCAACTCTTTGAGGTGCTATCCCTTTAGACCGGTCAAAAACATATCTTAAGAGATGGAAGCCTTTCTTGAAATTTTCCAAAAAATGGAATATGTTCAAGGTGTACTACTATTGTGACAGTCCCAATACCCCCTTCTCTTTGCTTCTGAACACCTTCAGAACTAAGATCCAAGAGATATCCTTGAGATCATATCTCAACTTGTGGAACGACCAGATAATAAAACACTTATTATTATCCTTATATCGTTTTTAAATGATTAGGATATTATCTACATTTAGCATGATGAACACAAAGGAACTCCCACTAAGCTTCACATGGCTCATCAAGATTCCATCTGAAATCATAACATTTATAATTTCATCAAATCTTATGGTCCAACATCAAGAAGATTATTTGAGTCCATAGATGGATTCCTTAGCTTGCACACCTTGCTTCCCTCAATCAGGAAGCCCTGGGGCTACTTCATGTGAATATCCTCAGAGAGGTATTCGTAGAGGAATGCAATATTGACTTACATCTTGAAGATGCAATAGTCAAAATGTGTAGCTAAGGTTAGCAATATTATGATGATTTTAAGCATGGTCACTGAAGAGCAAGTCTCATCGCAAGCAATGTCTTCTCTTCCGGTGTGTAGCTCATGGCTACGAACCGTGCTTTGAAGATCTCTACATTCTCATCAGGTTCCCTTTCTCTTGAAGATCCATTTACGCCTTTACAGGTCTTACCCATATAGGTGGATACTCGAGGGTCCATATACAACACTTGTATATGAAGTCTACATTAGACTTTTATTGCTAACATCCATCTATACATGCTATGATCTTCAGAAGCTTCATCACATGAAGTTCGATCATTGTCAGATTTCTCTAACACATGGAATCCTTCCTCAAACTCATTTGAAAAGATTTTAGTGTTTCATCTTTAATTATCCTTTTAGTTTCCAATTTCTGGAGCCTCATTATCTTTTCAAGATTAAATGAGTTCCTACACTTCATTTTTATCTTGATTCTCAAGAGTCTCAACTCTAAGAATCATATTCTCAGAGATGAGATATTTTAAGAATCTCAAGGTTATAAAGTAGGTATCCAATACCATCCTTTATTTTCCTAATGAAGCAACACTCTCAAGTGCTAGATTCCAGCATGTATGGAACCTTATTAAGGATATATATTGTAGTCTCTACTACACATATATATACCTGGAAACTAAGGGATAATTATGCTAAAATTCATCATTGATAAGATCATGTCACACATGATCCAATTGTATCTCCCTATAACTTTATTGAGTTAAGGTGTGTTAGGAGGATTGAGATAGAAATGATATTCATATCTCCATAAAGTATCCTTTGAATTCATCTAATAGGTACAGGCTATCTAGATTAGATCAAATTCATTTTATCTTCCTTCAAACTTTGGTTCTAAACCAAAAAATAATGAAATCTTTGAACATTTCAAAGGTTTCTTAGGTGAAGAGAAGAAATCTCATATCATACATAATCATCAATAGATATCACATATCCATAATGTTTACTATGATATAGATGATCTGCATACATCAATATGTATGAGATCCTGAATACCTTGACATCTTACACCATTCCCAAAGAAGGGTGTAATGGACATTTTACTTTGAATACAATATTCATAAGTATGTAAGTTTTGAAATTTTAGACATTCTAAAGTTTCATTTCTTACTATTCTATTGATCAAATCAATAGACAAATATCCAAGGCTTGATGCTAGATCATTGTAAAATGATCTTCATCCTCCTATTGATCTTGAGGTTTAATTTCAATATTTAGATATGTTAATGAACCATTCATTAATTTTCTAATTTATTGGAGTCCACTAGATTTTAGATTACTTTCTGAAATATCTTCATCATAACTCTTTATGATAGGTCCATTCCAGAATTCATGTTTATTTCCAACATTTAGAAACAAACAATGAGTGTATTCTAATGTCTAGGTCATAGAGACATTCTCTAAGACTAAGGACTCTCCCACTGAAATTATGAAGTCTAGTGATCCAATGGAAATTGTTGCAACAATTGCATCAGTGTCCATCTAGATAATTATAAACCTTAAGATCAATTTTTTCCAGTCTTCTAAAACATATGCAACCCATTGCAAGTGTTGTTAGAAGATTGAGATACAATTATTAGACTTTAAGCAAGTCGATTTCAATGATTTATATGTAGATTATTCCGATGCTCTATCTGAGTCCTTCTCTAAGGATTCTAGACAGACTTGATAGTCATACTATCAACACATCAACTTATTGCAGTATTGGCATTCATCCAACTCTTCGGATGACATATGGAAGTCGTAGATGTACAGTCAACTCTTTGACCATACTTCTTACTCAAGTCCAACCCATGCTTCCATTGCGCTCCCTTTATCTATAAGCAACCATTGCTTAAGACTAAGGATCTCTTACGTTAAATTCAAAAAGAATTCAATGTAAGAGCATTTCAACATTTATACAAGCTTCATTAAATTCATATAATATGAATATTATGAAGCTTCATGAATGACTAGAGTATAGATAGTGGAATGATGGCACTCATCATGTCTACATCCATCTAGACTCTTAAAACATTGGTTAAGGTAGGTATTCAAACAATTTGAATACATCATCTCTTATAGAGCCACCATTCTGCACGATGCAGAGAACCACGTCATTCATGATTAAATGTCAAAAGCACATATGTATGCCAGAACATCTTCTTAGATTTTATAAGGATTAATAAACAATTGTGATCATCATCAACATGTCGCTTCCAAAGTACATCCGATAAGATCAAGACTATAGAGACATACAAACCCTAGGGTTGTAGTCCTATTATCTATTTTAATTGTCATTCCTCATTAGTATGAGGAGACTTGCATGTTGCAACCACATACATTATGTGTCCAACTGCAAGCACAATATCTAGATCATGAGTCCAATTCATGATATCTTACTGGTTATTATTGAGTATAGAATTGAGTGGGTTTAATGAAGGATTATCTCAAATAAGAAATTTGCATAAATTTATATATATACATTTTACTTTGATTTAGGAATTTTTTTATATCAAAGTTGTCTTGCTTTGTCAACACTGAAAGTTCATTCCCTTAATCACTTTCAATGTAAGAGATATACTTACCAACATATCTCAGCAAGATCTGGGATCTCCTTCCTTATCTTTGTTACATCCCAATAATATGAGAATCTGCAACTCGGATAAAAAGAAGCGGGAACACATTCCGCCTTGCAAGTCCAACTTGTATTTCCCAGTTCGGTCTTTAACACCCGGGCCCACCACCCCTAAGGCGATGTTGACCCGTCATTAATTGAACCGACCATCAACAGGAATAGTACTCGCTATACGCAATCCAATATCGCCCCAATAATATGAGGATCCGATATTGGGGTCAATACGTATACGGCCTTACTCTTTCGAGAAGCAAAGAGCCTGATCCCGATGCGCTTGCATACATGAGCTATCACTTCGGACAGGCGTCTCCCATATGCAATCCCTGGCGACGGAACTCTTCGCCTTGACGGGAGACCATGGATGTCACTTATGTGATCCTCTATCTCATATTCAAATTTTAATTAATTATCATGAATCACATTCATATAATTAATTCTTCCAAGGGAAATAATAACTCTATTCATAATAGAGTGCCTCAATTGGACATAATCAATTTAATCATATTAAATTAATTATCAATCCAATTCAATCAATCAAACTTGATTATTTTACTTGAATATATACATGGTAATATCTCAAAATACGTGTTAATTCGAATTTTAATAATTAGAAAATACACCTTGATTTTCTCCGGCATTATACAGTCCCTACCCGCTGTCATGGCCAGTACTGACGAGAGTGGGACGGACCACGTACGTTGCAACCCGCAACCCCAATGCTCTCCGACTAGACACCAAATCCACCTCGGGAAAGCATAATGCCAAATATATCAATTTGTATTTGAGATGATCATTGATCTTTCAACTGAAATTATACCATATAGTAATAATCAAAACATTTTTGATTATAAGAAAATTTGCTAAACAAATTCCCAATCCTATTCAAGCATCAAGTTTGAAGATTGTGTTTGCAATTATGATTTGGATCACATCCAATCAATTTATTGGTTGAGGCCAAGTCAATTAGGCAAATAATCATGTTCCAATATTTCAAAAATATTTTTCAAGATTATTTCACAAAATTAACACTTAATTTCACTAATTGACAATCACTTGGTTCTAGATTAGGACTGTAATTTCAGTAGTGACCCCTACTCACTAAAATTAACATATCTCAATCAATTTAAATCCAAATTAGACAAAATCAATGTTCAAAGATTGCTAACTTGATTTAAGACAGAAGCCAAGTGATGTTTCACGCATTTCGAGGCAGATGGTAACAGTAATTAACTCTTTAATCATGTTAAAATCTACTGTTCCCGCAACAGTGCATACATGTTCATTAAAACAACCATATCTAGAGCATACGAAATCCGATTTACGCAAACTCAGATCCTATAGTTTCCTTATTTAATGGGAAAAAAAATCCAAGTAAATAATTCGTGCTTAAATAATTTAAACATGGTCGAAATTATTTACTAAACAGATCTGCGAAATCAAATGCGATAAAAAACTTTCGCGACTTTAACGAACCCAAGTCGTTCTCGATTTTCGAATCATATTCGAAACCATCGACCTATGGCTCTGATACCACTTGAAGGATATGGTTAGATCCTCAAGCGCATCACGGAAGCGTGATCATCGTATCGGATACGCTGAGGAATGACTAGTCGCACTAGTTGTTCGGTGCAACGGAAATTAAAATTTTTCATGCAACGAAACCACATGATCCAAGAACACTTCTCGGATCGTTTCGTCTAAACCACAAACAAGTATTAGGGTTACCTCTTGAAGCGTGGTTGCGATCGAGTCTCTAAACAAAGAGACCTCCTGTCTCAAGTCCGATCCGACGGAGGAGACGCTTGCGAGCGCGGGGATGAACCGCGTGCTTCTCGCAATCCATGTTGATGATCCAAGCGATAGGATCTCTTGATCTCGACACACGAGATCCGACGTCTTCTTCACGAGCGAGACGCACCGAAGGAGACGGAGATCCACGAGCAAACAATCGGGCAGCATGACGACGATGCCGTGACGATGGAGAGCCTATCTAGATCATCCATGGTGGACGGCCATGAGAGGGAGAGGGAGAGAAAGAGAGAGAGAGAGAGAGAGAGAGAGAGAGACTTGTTGTCTCACTTATGTGTAAAGAAGAGCAATGGGGTGCCTCTCCTTTTATAGGGTTTTGGGATCCATGGATCTCAATCTATGGGACAACACAAATCCAATGGTTCACATTGATTTGTGTTTCTTTCAATGGTCATGATTTGTTGCTAAAAACACAACAATAATTAATTTAATAAAAAAATCAAATATATATTAAATATAATTTGATTTATATCAAATCAATCTCCATTGGAGAAGTAGGAAAGGAGGCAAGCCTCCTTCCATAAGGAGGGTGGACGACCACCAATTCCTCATGGAAATTGTGGTCGTCCACTCTTCCTATATGGAAGGTGGAGTCCTTTTTCCTATTACATGAGATTTTATTATCTCATGATTCTGTCCAATATTTGCAACAACTTTTGTTGCAAATTATCTCACAAAAAATAAATCCAATTTATTTTGTGAACATTGCAATCATGCCATTGGAAATTTGTGAATCACATTCACAATCCAAAATAAAATGTAAATTACATTTTTAATTTAATGTCTAATGTGAATCCAATTCACATTAACATTTGATTAACAAATGTAAATTACAAACATATCTCTCTCATATATTATAAATCACATTTATAATATATTTGACTAATATGGATATTGCTATCCACATTATTCATATCCATGATAATTAAATCATATTTAATCACCTTGGATCTCATTTCTCTTATGTTCAAATAATATGAATCTCATTCACATTATTTACATCTTTGATAATTAAATCACATTTAATTATCTTAGATAACTCTCTTTATAATATGAATCGAATTCATATTATTCATGATAATTAAATCACATTTAATTATCCATTTTCTCAATGCTCGGATACATTTATCAACAATAGAATTATCCTGAACCCTTTCAAGGATAATGCGCTTTCTCCGCGGATACTTGGAGATAAGGATAGGGCGATTGTATTGTTCCACGTATAGTGACTTGGATATTGAGATCGTATCTCAAATCCAGATCGCGGGCCTCCCATAGATGCTTGATTAAATCAAGACTGTAAATCTAATCTTCTCATTGAATCTGAATCACATTCAGATCAATGTCCAACATTTGGACTAAGATCAGATTACTTTTCTACTGAGAGGAATCACTAAAATCTAGACCCGTTTCAACACTCCCTAGGAATGGAAGTGTCATGGTTATACAATCGTTTATGATCACATCACCCTCAGGTATTCCTAATACCTGTACATCCTGCATACGGGAAGACTTAGATTAAACATGAAGTATTTGATCAACTTTATACTGTCTACTTCATGGTTTTATCAGTAAGTTTCTCATTCGATCATTGGAAGTCGGTATCGATCATATACTTTCCAAAAGCATATATCATACCTAGGTCTTGATCATATACTTTCCAAAAGTATATATCAAACCTACAAATTCAGTCAAGCTTCCAAAGCGAGACGACCGTGCGCACGGAATTCGATTCTTCCCAATATCTCATGAGTGAGCTCATGTCTTCCTGTTCAGTAAATGAACCTATATGATCCCTTTGAGAGATCGTATTACTCATATGCCCTTACATGCACACCAGCGTGCTGGTGTATAGACCTTGGTTAGGTCATCAACCTATTGGTCTGCCAAATGTACATACTCAGACATATAGTAACACATCTGTCTCTGGTCAGAGGATGCGTGTCTATATCATGACAGCATACGATATAGGACTTTGGTTATCTCGATCTCATTAAGTCAACTCTTTGACCTAACTAATCTGACACCTCCGAATCTCTATTCCTATGTAGAGGACCTGCATCAAGAGGTCGGTCAGATATCAGCCTTTAGAGATGATAAACACCCCTCATCGTAGGTCTAAAGAGTATGTCTCACACAAGGCGGAGACAACCGATGTCGATGCGGCGACCCGCAATGAGGTGCATTTAATCAACAATTAACCCACAATCAAAGAATAAAACAATCAAGCTCAAAGGAAGTGTGAATTAATCTTTATTTACTCTACCATAAAATGTATAGGGAACAAGCATGTAGAGGTCGAACCACAGAGAGCAATACAAAAATGCATGAGCCTAGAGGTGCATATCAGTCATCCTTGTGTGTAAGTGGGTTTTTTTTTTATTTTTTTTTTGTTTTTATAATTTTTATTTTGTTTTTATCTTTTATATTATCTTCTTTTTATATATATATGTATTTTTTTATATTTTATAATTATATATTTATTTATTTAGTAAAGATATAAATATATATATAGAGAGAGATATATATATAAAGAGAGAGGGGAAAGAGTAATAGAATATATACATACATACATGCTTAAAACACATATAGATGTATTTTTTTATGATTTTTAATATTTTTCTAATTTTTATGTTATTTTCCTGGGATTTTTGTAATTTTTATGTGTTTTAATTTCAAAAATGTCCTTAATATGGGACTAACTAAATAGGCCGAATGAAATTTGGGTTTTAAAAATATAAAATACTTTCAAAAATTACCCAAATTAATTTGAATATATTAATAATAATATATAGGTAATTATAAAAGAGAAATACATCTTTTTGGGGTTTTTAAATCATTTTTCTGATTTTTGTTGGAATTTTGGGGCTTTTTGATTTCTTTTTTTTTTTCAATTTTCTTTTTCCAATTTTTAGGGATTTTTGGACTGACACTAGCATAGGACGAAATACACCATAGGTAATTTTTTTGGAATTTTTAGGAAGGTTTTGATATTTTTTTGGAATTTTATAATCTAGACAGTGAATAAAAGGCATGTTTTTGATTTTTAATAAATGCAAAAATGCACCAAAATGAGAAACTAAAAATATAGCGTGCAAATACAGCCAATCAGTAGCTTAAGTCTATTTTTCCAAGATTTTTTTGATTTGATATGAAGCACAAAATAAATAGACAAAGCCTTCAAAAATTAAATGGCCTGGCAGGGGTATTTTTGCAAATAAAATAGTTCACAGGGGCATCCATGCAAAAATCACAACAAAAATGCTCTTTAACTTTTATTTTCAGAGCCATTTAACCATTACAGGGACCCGGAGGGGCTTAGCTGCAAAACTTCACGCGCCTCACGTGGTTGTCGCACGTGAGGTGCGGAGGGACTAAAGTGCAAATATTAAAACATTGGGGGTCCGTATACAAAATACACATTTTATTTACAACGGTAACCTTTATTCTTGGCATTAAATAATAAATACAAAAAGCGAAGGGGTTGGATGTGAAATTTACCCCTAAACCAAGCGCTTCATCCTGCGGCGCTGGAGGCGCCACTTATCCACGTGGCATCCATCGGACGGCGGGTATCGGTTCGGCGATGAAGGGCCAGGATTAGACCCTCCTGGCTGATCTGACGGTGGTGGTGCATCTTCATCGGACGGTTGGCGTTCAATCTGGGCCGCCCCTCTCGATCCAACGGTGCGGAAGGCACCTGGAAGAACTGGGAAGAAGCTCGCCCCCGGCGAGCTTCGATCGGGGAGCTCGGGCTCCTCCGGGCACCTCCCGCGCATCTGAAGCTCTCTGATCGCAGCTGGGAGGCTTCCGCATAGTCTGACGGTGGTCTCATGGCTCCTGGGGGTCCGAGTCGATGGAGCGAGGTCGGAGAAGAAAGGAGCCCCCAGGAACCTCTTCCTGGTTGAATGCGAGTCCAGTTGGGCTCGGTTCTTCGAAATTCCTGCACAGGAAGAACCGCGGGCGAGAGAGCTTGCTCCTCGACCCGGGGTTTTGAAGCTGCAAAGCAGAAATGAGGTGGGCGGAGGGGTTCCGGCGAACGGCGGAGGAGGAACCCCGATTCGCCAGGACCTAGGGTCCTGGGTTGGACAACTATGCGGAATGGATGAGGAAGGCGTCGAGGAACGAGATGAGATGCTTGGAACGGTCGGATACGGTCGAAACAAGAGTGGAGAAGTCGCCGGAGCGGAGCTCCGGCGAACTTCGAATTTTGATTTTTAAACTACAGATATGAATTAAAACCTAATCTAATGACTGGAATGAAAAGCTGACATCTAAGTCTAACTAAAAATGCATAGAAAAGGCAGCTCTTATACCTGGGGGCCTCCAGGGAGCAGGGCGGACGCCGGAGCTCCGCCGCGACAAAATCCTCCTCTCTCCGGCCGATTCGAGGCACCAACTCACTCCCCCTGTCACGAGGAATGTCCTAGGGCTAGAGTCAAGGCTTGAGATTGGATAAAAAGTGGCCAAATTCGAGGAGGAAGGCGGAGCTTTTTATTTATAGACATTGACGAGTGGCCTTATTGACCAGCGATTATTGATTAAACCAATGAGTATCAGATTGATCTGATTAATCGGCGGGCCTCAGTGATGATTAGGGCATGTTTCTTGTGAAGGAAGCGTCTTCGATTGACGGATGGATGGCCCGGGAAAAAAGGGAAAAGACGGACGAGGAGACGGGATGCGTCAGGTCGGGCGGCAGGAGGCTGAGTTGACTGAGGTCAACGAAGGCCGGAGCCTTATTGGGCCACGTCAGCCGCTACGAGACAAAATAGCAAATCTGAAGGAAGATTGATTTATTTAACCCCCTAATTTATTTTATTAATTTTTTCGTATAAAATAAAAAATGTGTATTATTTCGTCTAGTATTTATTTATGATTTTTATTGAATTTTTCGAGGTGTTTCGTTGTAGTTTTATTTGGATAATATGTATATGTATGTATTTACATGTATTTTCATGTAATTTATTTTTAATTTGTTTATTTTCTTTTATTATTTTATTAGCTTATTTTATAAATTTATAATTTATTTTTGTAAATAAATAGGTATTTTTGTTTCATTTTTAAGAGTTTATTTTCATTTTTAAATAAATTTGTATATGTATATGTGAGTATACTTATAGGTATTTTACCTATATATTATATTCATTTATTTTATTTAGTGAATTTTATGTGTTTTTATTTCGGATTTGTATTTTTAATACTAGTATATAATATGTACATTATTATAAAAATATGGATGAATAAAAGAATAAAAGAATTAAATTTCCTTTTATTTATATACATTCTTCTCATAGGTATTTTGCCTATGTAATACATAGACTTATTTTATTTCTCAATTTCTTTTTGGTTTTCTTTGAGTTTTGATATGTACCAGTATTATATACATTATTTACAATATTCTAAAAATATGAATTTATAAAAATAATGAATATTGAATAAAATGAATATTTTGATCAGGTATTATGTACAAGAAGGGCCAAAAACCTAACTTTCACAGATGGGCTCTAAAAATTATGACACTAATTTTATAAAATAGTTTGGGAAATGCTATATACAATTAAAGGTGAGTTTGGTTGATTTGGAGTTTTTAATTGCAAGATATGGGTCTGTGAAGTTGAGATTTTTGCTTTTTTATTTTGTGTATAAAATGTACAGTGAGTATTATTTTTACACAAACTCAATTTTGTATTTTTATTTACATTATTATCTGCAACTTTTATGTACGAAGTTTCTTTATTTGATGAATAAATAATTATGTACAAAATAGGTGTCAAAAATGCATAAATGAATGAATGACTAAATGAGATGTTTATTGTATAATTGGCCCTTATCTCCCCCTACTTTATTCCTTGTCGACCAAGTCCATGCTGGCCTTGGTCTCGGGGTTAGGGTCATAAAATATTTGCAATATTTTATTCCTTTTTCTTTTCTTCCCTTTATTCTATAATTTTGGCATTAAAAACCTTATTTTATGTATAATTAGTACAATAAATAATAGATGCTAATATGAACAAATTAATGCTATTTACATGCATTTGCTGGGGTTTTTAAGGCCAAAATGATAGAATAAAGGTGATGAAATGGAGATTCATCAAGAGATAAGGATTGCCATCTCCTACTCAGGCTAGAGATCATCTCTTAACAATCATTTGACGGTGCTTGATGAGTCCTCAATCTAACTCTTTAGATATTCATCCAAGCACCAACCTCTATGATTCAATAGTTGAATCAACAGCTGTATGACCATCAAGATGGCCATGGTATATAATCCTAATTGTACTAAGGGATCTATTATGCAAATTATTCATTCTTCATTTCAGATCAGGGAATGACATTTGCAATAACATTTACTGCTTAATGGCTTGCCGTGGGCTCGCATTTCTAACAGACTTAACTTTATTTATCGCGGAACCAACTGCTAATGTTAAATGATGTGATAGTTAGATCATATAGAACCTGCCATGAGTTGTATTTCCTGAAGAATGGTTTGTCAAGGCTGCTTGTGAAATTAGTTACAAAATCAACAAGGGAATAATGAAGATGTAGGAAAGATGATTTATATTTGATGGATTATCTAGTTGGGATTGAAGGATCAACTATTGTTAGAGATCACTGGATTTGGTCAGATGGTCAATTCACCGTCAAGAAGACCTACAATCTTTTAATTGGGAGAACGAATCTGCATCATGAGAATCTCATTAGAGATTGCAGGATCACCTGGGAGTTGAAGATCCCTGCATGTATTAGAATTTTTTTGTGGCTCCAAAGACGTGGGAGACTGCTCACAGAGGAGAGACGGGCTCACATCGTACGCTCGGAAGATATCTATTGTGCTCTCTGTAGGTCGACGGTAAAGTCTACTCAACACTTGTTTCTTGGTTGTGAAAGACGAAGGAGCTTTGGCTGGTGATGGATTGTTATAAGTATATAGTTTTTAATCTAATGGGGCAGACACCTACCCTGTTTTCCCTTTTTCTAATTAAAAAAATATTTTACCATGTTGGCTCGGGAAAGGACTTGATGAATTTTTTACGATAACTTAGATTTGAATTTCCTTGTGAATTAATATACTGGATGCCGAAAATATTAACATTATAAAAACAAATTATACTTTGTAAATGACCTTATTATACTCCGCTAAGTTGAGGGCTGCTTAAAAGAATATCAAATGACTATACCACATCTATGTTTGGTCTACAAAATAATAATAACACTCAATTCAATTTTTGCTAAGATTCTGGATTACATGTGTACTTTTTATGTAGATAATGGCTGCTTTCTAGATTTTATTGCTCAAAACAGATATTGCAAAAAGGGCATTTTTTAAGTACATGTATAAAGTATATAATTTTAGATCTGAAATTCATATCTGCATGCGCATGGGAATACAAAGTAAGCTTATGTCTTTAGCATTTCAATCTACAAACCTAAATCATATGTACAACTAGGGCATGTTTCTTATAGTGTAAAGTCAAGAAAACTCCTCACTAGATATGTATTAGAGGCACGTAACTAGTAGGAGAGTGAATCATGGGGTTTACAACTCTAGAGGAACGTCCGGTTCAAGATTAAACATGAATAAGGATGGAGAACACGGAAAATAAAGACACATTCTTTATCCGGTTGAAAAGATAGGAATAAAGAGAATAATGATAGGTAAGGTGGACTAAAGATAGGAATAAATGTGGAATAAGGTGAAATAATGAGATGTGGATGGGATAGCCGTACTCTTGGGACTGTACAGGATGGGGAATTGACCTCTTATTCTAGTGCTTGTTCTTCAAACCAACATGGCCTTGGTGGTTGAAATTCAACATATTCTTGTTTATTCTCAAAGTATTGAGCAACATGAGGAGCACTTGAGAGTCGTATGGGAGACTCTGAGGCATAATCAACTTTATGCTAAATTCTCTAAATGTGAATTCTGGTTAGAAAAGATCATGTTCCTTGGGCACATTTCCAAGGATGGGATTTCTGTAGATCCAGTCAAGGTTGAGGCAGTCTCAGAATGGAAGCAACCACAAAGCGTAACAGAAATTAGAAGCTTTCTTGGTTTAGCAGGATATTATCGGAGATTCATTCGTGATTTCTTAAAGATTTCACTTCCCCTAACCGAGCTGACCAGGAAAGGGATAAAATTTGAATGGTCTTCTGCATGTGAGCATAGCTTCCAAGAACTGAAGAAGAGGTTAACCACCGCTCCTGTCTTTACTTTACCTTCTGGTTGTGGAGATTTTGTCATCTACACCGATGCATGGTTGAATGGCTTAGGATAGATATTTTATTTACATTCTGGACACCAGACCTTACCTTCTCATTGGTTGGAGCGATAATTGTAACGGTTCCACAAAGTCAGGGCATGGGTTCTCGAGTCGAGACCTTTAAATACTGCCCCACTCGATCTACCGCTTCTTATTTTCCCAGATTTTAAATGATATGAATTGCCCAAATAAATTATTAATTATTGCTTTTAAAAGGAGTATTCAGATTACTCGTTAACAAAATCTGGCCTTCCAACGTCTGCCTCCCATCTCCTGTGTAGCACCTGGACCTAACCATTTCCAGCAGTCATCTTTCGTGAAAGGGTCTGTCATTCAACAGTTTGAGGTACATACAAGTGGTAAGATCTCTTTCACTAAGGATATTTACATCTATAATCCTATATGATTTCAATGTTACGTACATAAACTTTCATAATCATGAATTGTACTTTTGGCGGAAGAGAATTATGCGTGTATGGTTAGCTGAAGAGTTGAGCACTATGCAGGGTTTCGAATGTAATTTGTGATTACGAAGAATTCTGTATGCAATATCCAAAGTATGCAGGGATATGGGTGTAAAAATTACTTTTCACTGTAGCATCCATACTGATATAGGAATACAGTAGTAGAGCTAAGTGGACACACGAATGTTATTACTAAATAGGGCGACGACCAAGCCTTAGGGGCCTGCTTTGTTACTCGGTTGGGCTGGGTTGGGGTATCCTCCTGTGAATAGTAATTGTTTATAGGGTTGGAATGATAATTGTAACGTGATGTGATATTGATTATGTATTATATTAACTTTTAAATGATTATAATATGTTTTTATATTAATAATTATATTTGAATATGGTTAAAAAAATATTATACCAAAGAAATTGTTTGGTCAATACAAATAATCCCAATCCAGGAATGCAAGATTGGAGCTAGGGGTATGACAGGGTACCCCGGTATATCCTGGCAACCAAACAGGCCCTAGATGTCATAGTTTGTGGAATGGAAGAAGTCGTAGGTTGCATGGGCAATAGACATAGAGGCTGGAAGCGATAAAATGTAGGAACCAGGGAATCTCCCTGCAATAGGCAGAGAAGCCCTAGTTTTCCATTGACAAGGCGGAAAACCCCAACTTTTTGTTATATATGGTTTAGGATTGTTGCTAGAGGTGATGGGCATGGAAGCGGTGCCAACTTTACTCTGAAACCGGTTGATGGAAACACGACCCACCGATATCATCTCCTCTCAGATACCAGTTGTTGGAGACACGAACCTCCCTGGATACGAAAGCGGATGCACAATTGATCATCACTACCATGGAAGTACGTGAAATAAAGAACAATTAGATATAACGGTGGCCGGTCATCTCTCGCAACCACCAGAGAAGAAAGATCACTAAAAGAAGAACGGGTACAACTATGTCTATTCCTCGCTCTCTTCTTCTCTTCTTTCCCCTTCCCCCTTTCTCTCTAAGGGTTACATTGTTCTTATTGTGGTGTAGAGGTAGTGCCCCCCTCTCCCCCCTTCTTTATATAACTCAAATACAACCCCATAGGCCTATTCTCAATAAGGCTATAAATAAAATACGACTCAATAACTACTAGGATTAGGAGTCCAATCCCATTAGGATTCTTGATCCTGATTTGACTCTAATCCTAAGAAGAGGTACTAGTCAATTTTGAATAAAGTTGGGATCGTATGGATAGCTCTATACATAAAGTTGTCGAGGGGATGAATCCTCCGTGAGATTTGTCATATATTACGACTCCTCTCAAGTGGTTGAGGTAAAGAGAGGTAGTGGTCGTCGGAAGTTGATGGGACGCGTGGAATATGGTAGGAGAGATAAGTTTAGCTTAATTTGTTAAACACAATATATTACACTATAATAAATAAATAAAATATTATATTTTATATTTTGATAATCGAATCGAATGTATTCTGAATTTCTTTTTACAACTCATATCCATATTTGATTCATATCGATTAATATTCGAATACGGAGAATTTTTTTTTTAAAATATGATAAGCGGATATTGAAATACATTCATATCCATTTTCAACCCTCCCTTAAGCTCAATTTTCTGTGCAAAGCATGAGAACCACACTAGTTTCAAAGTCGAGATCGAATACATTGTCCTGATATACAACGAGAAAAGAGCATTAGAAAAACCATCCTTGTTGTTTATGAGAACGGATCATCTGTTGTAGCATCCTATGTTGTAACGGAGGAGATGCACCCAATGGGAAATGAACAACTAAGATAGGGGCCAGCAGACGATCCTCTCGCTAGCGGTTGTTTATTGTTACGTATCATGAACGCATGCATGCGAGCAATAAAGGTGAAAACAAAAGAGGATTCGGCACTAACACATAAACTCGGTGTAACGTAAACGAGTGGGTTGTGGTTCATCCTCCATCACCACTCAACAACAATTAACTATTCGTAATCATAGCTGTAGATCTGGTTAGTGTTCTAGAATCTATACCCCGAGCTTATCATCTCTAAACAACATCACACCCGAGTCGCATATTTTATTACCAGGAGTAGATGAGTTGCCTTCACAATAATGCAGAAGAAAAAAAAGAGAGAGTCGGAAATGCCACTTTATTAACATCCCCTTTTAAAAAGATGCTCTTTAAGAAAAGTATTCTCCCGGAAAACGACGACCGTAGGTTCTCCTGTGGTGATTAAAGCAAAAGTTCTCATCCATGCATCAACCTTTGCTGCATACATTCATCGTCATCTTATTACATAATATAAGCAGTATTCTGACGACCAGAATACAAAGGGGAAGGAAGAGTTAAGGAGTCACTAATAAAAGTGCAAGCCACGATGTGGTATCTAGTGCAACAAAAATGATCTATGACTACTAGCTAGGGATGCAAATTGAGACGAATATACCAGTGTTTTATACATATTTTGACATCTTTATTTCTATCTATTTTGATTTTCACGATGATTTTTTTATATAAATAGTTCTAATATTTATTTTTTTGACCAAATTTAACATAATTCTGTACCTTCTTTGTCCTATTTCGTATAATTTTTTACACTATAAACACATTTAGTACATGCATATCACGTGCATTCCAAAATTCTTTGACTTGCAATTTATCTCTTGCACATGGAGCTATCTACAAGGAGAAGACCACTTTTATTAGCATGCAGGTTCCACCATTCAATTCATATGATCCTTGTTACTCCATGATAGGGACTTGTAACAGCACTTCCGGGACTTTTTTGTGCTTCGATCCTCAAACTTTAGACTATACTAATGCATGGGGTTGCCTAGAAATATGTCCATCTGTATTGTTCACAAAACAGTAAATATTAAAGCAACTTGTCATTATATTATATATATATCATCGACACGCAAAAATAGGGAAGGGAACTTTTTAGGGTGTGTTTGGATAGTGGGTTTAGGTGGGTTAAACTGGTTGCAGGTAATCCATTTTTGGGTTTTGGTGTTTGAATAGAGGGTTAAATTGGGGGTGGGTTAAAAGTGGATTTATTGTGATATGGTTGTATTGAAGTTTGAAAATGTGAGTATTATTGTGATGCGATTGTACTGGAGTTTGAAAAAGTGAGTAGAAGTGTGGCAGTTTATAATTTTTATATGATATGATGGTATAATATACTATTTTTTTGATGGAATAGATGGAATAAAATTAATTTATTTAATATTTTCAAAAAGGGAAAATGTGGGACCCACTTGGAAAGAAAAAGAATGGGGTAAGGGAGGTAAACCCCCTACTCGAACATCACCTTAGGGGTTTTCGGTTCGGAAATAAACATGAATAAGAATGTGGAATAACGAGAGTAAGGGTCTATCCTTTGTGCAGCTGGAAAGATAGGAAAGAATAATGTAGAATTAAGGTAGGTAAGGTATAATAAAGATAGGAATAAAGGTACGTGACAGGTGGAGAATTGGTCCCTTATTTCAATGCTTATTCTCCAAATAAACTGGGCCTTAGAGTATGAATTGAAAAAAAAACTAATTACAATAAAAATTATCTCACAATTTCAAATATATATATCACCACATTTAGAGGACGTTCGGTTCGGGAATAAACATGCATAAGGATGGAGAATAAAGATAATAAGGTCTATTCTCTATTTGGTTGGAAAGAAAGGAATTAGGAGAATAAGGTGGAATAACTGTAGGTAAAATGGAATAAAGATAGGATAATTATGGTATAAGGTGAATAATGAGATATGGATGGGAATAATCAGAACCATGCCCAACGGGGAATTGACCCCATATTTCAATGCTTATTCTCCAAGTGAACATGGCCTAATACGTCAAAGATGGACAAAATACATGAAATAAATTAAATGGACTATGCACTACCGGACATACATGCCACTTCATTCATACATTTACAGTAATAATACTATGTTGTAAGGTTTTAAAAGTCGAATGGAATGTTGAACGGGTCAATTTTCGACCAACAGGATCGGATCGTTAGTCCGAGTTGATTGGATCGAAAATGACGTCATTTATATCAACTTGTAAAAGGCCATACCGAGCGTAATTTACTTGTCGGGTCGGTCGAACAGGCCTTTTTAACCGATAAAAACGATACATATGCGTACGTATGCATGTATATATAAATGAAATAATCATTTAAAATGTCAAATTTTTCAATAGGATAAAATGATTATCTATTTTCGAGTAAAAATCTACAAAAATCAGCCTTATTTTCTAATATTATATATGAATACAATATTGTAATCAATTCTGTATAGTTTCTTCTAGAAACTACTCCAACAAGGTAGGAGCACAATTGATACTCCGAAAAGAGAGGGACATAACTGATATTAGTTAAAAACTCTATTATTTAATTATTTAAACTTTTATTCTTTAGAAATTTACCAAACCATCAAAAGTAGGTCAATGCGGGTCAACTTGGTTCAACCAACAGTTGAACCCAACTTTTTATTTTCTTCTTTTTTTGAAAAATTAATTACATGAAACCAATCGAACCGACAAAGTCGGGACCGATTTCCGATCCAACCGGTCTGACCCTGCTAGTCTGATTTTTTAAACCATGCCCTGCTGTATGTATTGAGATGAATTTGATATAAGAGAATTTTTCTATAGAACAGTAAGAATATATTCATAGCATAATATTTTTAAGAGGAAAGGGAGCCTACTTTGTGAAGTAGGTAACTTACCTACTTCACATTTCATTTTTTGCAAAATTTTTTATTTTTTTTTTCAAAAATGCCACCATGGGTTTTCATAATTATATCTCTCTAAAATGTCATTCAAATTTCGTCAGAAACAGAGACTCTTACGGCCTCCATCCAGACAGTCATTTTTTAACGGTCACAGATTTGCTGTATTTTACATGTTCTGGATGAAGGCCGTAGGAGTCTCCGTTTCTGATGAAATTTGAATGACATATTAGAGTGATATAATTATGAAAATCTACGGTGGCATTTTTGAAAAAAATAAAAAAATTTGCAAAAAGTAAAATGTGAAGTAGGTAAGTTACCTACTTCACAAAGTAGGCTCCCTTTCCTCTATTTTTAAATCCATAATATTACTACAAATAATTACACAATAGCAATATATTTAATGTTCAGTGAAAATAACAATACCGTAGAGTCGTGGTTGAAGACAAATTTACAGTACAAATGCAGTAATAATAGATTCACAACATAATCTTTTTAAAATCATAATGTTAGACTCTGAAATAATGTGGAACATGTGAGTATGGGAATTGGGCCACAGATCTAAAACAACAAGTATGCTACTTTTGTACATTTGGATAGAAATTATGGAGATGCGTAATCAGAACAAATATTTCCGCAAGACAATGGTAATGCCTACCGAAATGAAAGCAAGTCATAAGCAAAAACATGAATACAACAAGATTGGTTGGCTGGTTTATAAATTTTCAAACGTTAATTAAACATCAATTTGGGTAAATTGCAGAAAAAAGTTGACGGATTTCTAGAATTACAAAAAGCCCTTCAGGGACCGTAATGAAATAAACAAAACAGTAGTAAAAAAATCATAATATTCTCATGCATTAAAAATGTGAAAATGAATAAAATTGCATAACATTAATAGAAAATTTCAAAATCACGATTTTGTTAAGAAGCATTTAATACCTACACTAAAAACATAAGAATCACGTGATTATGCATACCATAAAACAACTCATCAAGAATATTCCATCCATATTCTTTTTTCTGATGTAACATTCCAACTCCCAAATATACTCTCGCATCTAAAATTCATGAAACGTGAGAGTAGATTATAAGTTGTGGGGATTATATATTAATTGAGAACTTCGACTTAAATGTGTTGGGTGGTTGTCAACGGATCCATTTGAGCACGATCATAACAAGTTTATTAATGCCAATTTTTCTTGCTGACGAACCATGACCTAAACCCGGAACGTTACACAAATAGGACTATAGCTACAGAACCATGATGCTTAATATATTACAAGGTAATGATTGCAATGAAAAATAACTTTTTCTGATTATTTATCATCGTCTTGAGTTGAAAATGCAAACTATATTGTGATGAAACATGTGAGAAAACATCGCAGCAAATTATCGCTGTAACAATGAATTGTCAAATATTGCATGTAACAGATTATCCATTGATAGAGTAGTAGCCACGGATCACATCATTGCTACAAATCTTTGGCGACAGATTCCGTACGAAAGTTAAATTGTTGCAAGGTAAAGATATTTGTTGTTGTAGATATAGAATCCAATGTCACAGATCATCTCTCCAGCATAATTTTTAAGATAGTAAGCGGAAAAAATCTATTGTTATTGTATATAGTTTGAATTTGAGAAGATTTATTTAGTTCTTTAGGTATAATAGAGTTAATGAAGGGAAAAAAGAGAAGAGATGATCTTCCTATCTTATCAATTTCTTATTGTTAACTATAGCTCCCATAGTCTCTATCGCCGCATTTAGTATCATTGTTGTATATGTTGGATTAAGATGAAAAGTAGCAACCTACCTTACTCGCTCGTGTATTCTAAGAACATAAGCCAAACACGGGTTCTTCGATTGCCTCTGGGATTAGAAGGTATTTATAATTGACTAATAACTTACTATTTTTTTCACTAGTAGGATTCGAACCCTGATCCTTTAAAGTGGGAGCCACTACTTCTACCACCAGACCATTAGATGGGTTCTGACTAATAGCTTACTTGCTAGTTCAATTGTGACTTTATTTAATCTCAAAGTATAATGTCCCGATCCATCCTATAGCGAGGTTTCAAAAAGATGTGTACCACAGTCACGATGGATTGCTTGTGGGATATTGGTGGAAGGTGGGGATGGAGTCAAGTCTGCACAGCCCAACGAGCATAGACGAGATGTGGAGCTTGGATATGGTTTCTCGATTGGAGATCCATTGATCACTGGCGTCGATCTTTTCATGAATTTTGCCTTCGAAAGCATCTTTCCTTCTCAATATCTCGTCGGCAATTGGCACGATGTAGATGAGGGGAAGGGAGTGAGGATTTGAGTGTGATAGCTAGGTAAGAACATTAATGAACTTGAGAAATGTCAACATTGACAACAATTGGAGCAGGAGTTGAAATACACGCATTCTTTGTCAACGGGATGATCAAAATGCAACCAACATGGTATTACTTTGTTCGCAATTTGAGATCGCAATGAGGCTAAACCGTGGTCGTATTTACATTTGCGGGCAATAATGTGTTAATGCAACCATTGCGACTATACTTAGCTGCAATTGTGCAATGCGATTACGAAGCCACTATTTTTGCACTCCAATGCGACTACAATTGTAGTCGCATTTTGTAACTATTCTTGTGGCATGATTAAGCTAATAAGCAACGTCACACAACATGGAGAGAAAATACCCAACTTCCCCGTATTCTTTTGGTCACATACTTTCCACGTGAGGATCACCTTAAATCTCTAGAAGTACATACATAATAAAATGTTACACATTAGAAGCTTATCGGGTATAGTCAACTTATCAATATGTTGTTGCTTTGTACGGTAACCGTACTAACAACTAGATTTTATGAACTAGTGCATACCCCATCTCAACTTTCTTCTTGATTCCAAACAACCGGCAAAGATAAGGATAGAACATTTTGGAAGCTCAAATCCAAGATCGTGTATCGTTTTAGTAAAACACACAACTGCAAAAAGCTCTTTTACCTACATTTATTAACGCCGGCTTAGGATGCTTACAACGTCGGCATAGGGTTATGCAGACTCACATCCGAGAATGTTTAAAAAAGTTGCATGCCAGTTATTTTGGTGGATGTTTCTGAAAAACGTCCATATAGATAGGGAGGAAGCTAGAAAGTTTACGTTGGGGGGCTAAATTATTTAGATATTATTTATTTAATTTACCTTGTCATTTTAGTTGCTAATATTTGAGGAGTGGTTCTTCTGATGTAACGTGAGTTACGAAAGAGTGTGTTGTAAGTCAATTTTATTTCTTAAAATCATTTGTTATTTTATATCAATAACTAAAAGTCTATTTCTCTTTCAAGCGAGACTTAAATTTCTTAAATATTGATTGGACTTTTAACTACTAAGATAAATTAAGAAATGATCCGATTTGAGCGAAATTTGAAGGATATATAGAACATTAATGGAAGTTTCAATCTATAAAGTTGGATTCTTGGAAATGAATTCAACCTATAAGGTGAGTTTCCAATAGTTCCTTAATTGATCGAAATTAATACTGGAAATAAATTTGTATAAAAGTACATGTATAAACTTATAATCGGACATAAATAATCTCTATAAATGTCGTATTGACAAAAAGATCCATACAAAACTGTTCATATCACTGAAATATACATTTATTAATATAATATTGAGTAATACCACTAGATTTAATATTTTCAAACAAGTAGCACTATACAGTACTTTTTACTTACATGGATGGAAATAAATATAGATATATGTACCAATCCTTTATCATATTTGTTATATATATTTTGACATATGTACTTTTATCTACATATCTACTTTAAAATGGATGCATATACAAATACGGTTGCAAACATACGGATACAAATAGGTATATGTATCCATATATGTATACACTAGAAAAATATGTAACCATATCTGTTTTACAATCCTAAAAAATGAAAGAGGTATCCAACATATTTGTACATGCAAAGAAAATAAAAAGAAAATCATTATATAAATAATATATCATTAAAAAATACATATCTATGACAGTTTATAAATGCATATGATGATGGGCATATAAAGATGTATCAGTATCTGGTTATGCACATCATGTATTGTTAATAGTTAATTATTGTAATTAGATTATATATATTGGTGCAATGGGGCTTCCCCTGCCCCATTTTCGAGTTTTTTTATTTTTTTTAAAATATCACCATGTATATGTTAAACTAGAAATAGATCCGAATTCAAGGGTAACGGAATACCTGATGCCGTTGTTATGATGTTTGACGTAGCCGTCGATCAACCCACGAAGCGACCCCGGATCTTCCTCTCGAACGTATGCCTCTCAAGCTCTCTCTTGTCGATGGAAAACAATAGAGAAGAGAACATATGTCGATTGGGGACCCTTGGCCTTATTATATTTGGCTAGACAACCAAAATGGTTACCAATTCACCTTCCTCTTTTGTCCATCATAAGAGATTTTATTCTCTGATTAATTGGCAATCAAAAATGCACTAATGGTAATTGTCAATGTCTATATCAATTGGATTTTCAAATCCCAACAATCAATGGGATTTTCAAATCCCAACAATCTCCCACTAGACATTGATAATGACCATGTAATGTGCTTACTGTATGAGCTCAGAATTATTGCCATCAATCGAGATATAACTGAACAATCTTGTCCATTGGTTATGATAACATGGGATCAAGGAGGTATTCATCGTATTGAGCACGATTAAACCCATCAATGGTCACCAATATTAACACAACCAAATGACATGGATCAATGCCAAATAAATGAATTAATTTGGATCTATATCCAAAGTTGCATCTATAATGAACGGTCCATATTCTTAATGGAGACCCTTTAGTGAGAGAATGTGGAATCAACATCAAATACTTTATTCTGCGCAGAAATTTATTGAACTTTTAAATGTTTCAAAACTGTAAAGGGTTGAGCAAAAATAATACAAACTCCCACTAGAAGTGGATATCTTTATTTGTTACAACACCCATACGAATCATATGTTCATGAAATATACTGGGTGTCACTGCTTTAGTTAGCGGATCCGCCACCATGGAATTTGTCCCAATATGCTCTATGGAAATTTGTCCACTTTGTACTCTCTCTTTCACAACCAAAAACTTTATGTCAATATGCTTTGACTTGGTTGAGCTTCTGTTGCTGTTGGAATAAAGCACTGCCGAATTTTGTCACAAAATAATTGTAATGGTTTCTGGATGCTGCATACAATACGCACCCCATTGACAAAATTCTTTAGCCATATTCCATGATTTGATGCCTCATAACATGCTATGAATTCAGCCGCCATAGTGGAGGATGGTACAATTGTTTGTTTAGCACTCCTCCACGATATGGCTCCTCCAGCCATTAGGAATACATAGCCTGAAGTGGATCTTCTGCTATCTTGGCATCCAACAAAATCTGAATCGGAATATCCAATGATCTCCAGTATTTCCGACCTTTGATATGTAAGTCTGTAGTCTTTTGTTCTTTGAAGATATCTCATGACACGTTTGGTAGCCCTCCAATGAGCCATGCCTGGATTCGCCATGTATCTGCCTAGCATGCCCACAATAAATGCCAGATCCGGACGTGCGCACACTTGTGCATACATAAGACTCCCAATTGCAGATGCATAAGGGATCTTACCCATTTCCTGAATTTCAAGGTTATTCTTAGGGCATTGATTTAGACTGAATTTGTCTCCTTTAGCAACTGGGGTATCAATTGGTTTGCAAAGCTGCATGCCAAATCTTTGAAGCACCTTATGGATGTAGTTCTCTTGTGACAATCCAAGTACACCTTGAGTTCGATCTCGGTGTATCTGGATTCCTAATACAAAAGAAGCATCTCCAAGATCTTTCATTTCAAAATTTTTTGAAAGAAATGTGTTTGTTTCATGCAACAAATTCAGATCATGGCTAGCAAGCAGTATGTCATCCACATACAAAATCAAGAAAATGTGTTTACTCCCACAAAACTTATGATATACACAATCATCCACTGGATTAGTCTCAAAACCAAATGAGATAATTACCTGATGGAATTTGTGATACCATTGACGGGATGCTTGCTTGAGTCCATAAATGGATTTCTTTAATTTACAAACCATATTCTTTGCATCTCACTGAACAAAGTTTTCCGGTTGAACCATATAGATCACCTCCTCAACGTCTCCATTGAGAAAGACGGTCTTAACATCCATTTGATGAAGCTCAAGATCAAAGTGTGCAACTAATGCCATGATAATTCTAAAGGAATCCTTACTAGAAACAGGTGAAAATATTTCCTTGTAATCAATTTCATCTCTTTGAGTAAATCCTTTAGCTACAAGACGTGCCTTAAACCTTTCAACATTACCATTTGAACCCCTTTTGGTTTTAAATATCCATTTACAACCAATGGGTTTCGCACCTTCTGGTAATGGTACAAGGTCCCAAACTTGATTGTCTTGCATCGATTTGTATTCCTCATTCATGTCTTCGATCCATTTTGCAGAGTTAGAACCTTTCATGGCTTGATGGAAGTTGATTGGATCATCTTCCCTAATTCCATCTTGTTCTTGAAGAAATACTATATAGTCATCCGGAATAGCACTCCTTCGTTCTCTAATGGATCTCCTTAAATTTTCAGGTTGTTGATTTTGATCTTGTGTAGCAAAATCCTCTATGAGGGGTTGTTGAATATTGTCATCTTGAGGTTCTTGATTTGTTTCTTGCCCAATGATTGGAATGCACTCTTGTGCATTTTCAATCACAACATCAGGAATCGTGATTGATTCCTCCTCAAAGACAATATCCCTAATATGCATCTTCCCCTCCAAATCAACATCCTCAAAAAAAATTGCGGTTCCCGTTTCAAATATTTTCTTAAGTGTGGGATCATAAAATTTGTAACCCCTTGATCGCTCCGAGTAACCAATAAAGTAGCTGCTCACCGTTTTGGAGTCCAATTTTTTCTCATTTGGCCTGTACGGCATTGCCTCAACTGGACATCCCCATACGCGTAAATGCTTTAGACTAGGTCTTTTACCAGTCTAGAGCTCATACGGTATTTTTGCAAGCGCTTTTGTTGGTACTCTATTCAAAATGTAAGCTGCTGTTTTTAATGCTTCTCCCCAGAGGGACTCTGGTAAGGAAGAATGACTGATCATACTCCTCACCATATCCTTAAGAGTCCTGTTACGTCTCTCAGTCACACCATTCATGCTAGGAGAGCCTGGCATAGTATACTGAGGAACAATTCCACATTCTTCTAGGAATAAAGCAAAAGCACCAGGACGTTGTTCACCTGAACCATCATATCTGCCATAGTATTCACCACCACGATCAGATCTGATGCACTTTATGCTTTTGTTGAGTTGGAGCTCAACTTCGGCCTTGAATGATTTGAACATGTCTAGAGCTTGTGACTTTTCATGAATGAGATATAGGTAACCGTATCTTGAATAGTCATCTATGAATGATACAAAATATTGTTGACCATTCCATGATGCCGTAGGGAATGGACCACATATATCAGCTGGTATCAATTCTAAGACACTAAAAGCTCTATTGGCAGCTAATCTCCTTGATTTGATTTGTTTTCCCTTAATGCAGTTGACACATATATCTAAATCTATAAAATCTAATGAATCTAGGATGTTACCAGCTACAAGTCGTTCAATTCTAGATTTGGATATGTGACCCAAACGCTTATGCCAAATTGATGCTGAATTTTCTGAGGCGGATTTTCGCTTAGTGCCTCTCGATTCAACAATCATAGATTCATTATATGAGGCAATGGTATCCAGCAAATAAAGCTTATCACTAGAAACTAAGGAACCAGTACCAATCATAACGGAGTTAAAAGAAAGACTAAATTTTCCATTTCCAAAATTTAGAAAATAACCCAAATTGTCCAATGCAGAAACAGAAACCAAATTTCGTCTAAAAGATGGAACAACGAAAGTATTTTTTAACTCTAGATAATGACCAGTTCCTAATAAAAGCTTAAAAAATCCAACTGCCTCGACTTCTGCCTTCTTTCCGTCACCTACGTAGATGTATCTTTCAACATCAGTTGGTCTTCGGTAGTTCAAGCAACCCTGCATTGAAACACTTATGTGAGTAGAGGCACCGGAATCTAACCACCAAGTGTTTCTTGGAACTGAAGCTAAATTAACTTCAGAACAAACCAAAGTATGAATTGTACCTTTCTTCACGCGCCATGCATGATATTTGGCACAATCTTTCTTGACATGTCCAGATTTCTTGCAGAAAAAGCAACTAATTGCATCCTTATTCTTCTTTATTGGACCTGTCACAGCAGCATTACTCATTTGTTTCCTTTTCTTGCCTTTATCCTTAGAGGCCGTAGCCAAATGAGCACTCTCTGGCTTATCCTGCTTCAACCTGTCTTCCTCTTGAGCACAGTATGAAATGAGCTCGTTAAGAGTCCACTTCTCCTTTTGGCAGTTATAACTGACCCTAAACTGACTATACTGTGTTAGAAGAGACAAAAGAACCAAATGAACTAGCAAATCATCAGATATTGCCAGTTCTAATTCCTGCAATTTTGAAGCAATATGAGCCATTTCAAGAATGTACTCCCTCATGTTTCCCTTGCCGGTATACTTCATGGAAATCAAGCGCTGTAAATAAGTGCTTGTTTCCGCCTTATCGTTTTTCGCAAAACGCTCTTCAATTTTAGTAAGGTATTCTTTAGCTGTAGTTATTTTTTCTTCAGCAATCCCTCTAAGGGTTTCCGGAATGCCACGCTTTATGATCATGAGACACATGCGATTAGAGCGCTCCCATCTGTCATAGTTCTTCTTTTCATCAGAAGAACTACCTTCCGTAAGAGGAGCAGGAGTCTCTATCCGAAGTGCAAGGTCTAGATCCATGCAGCCATGCAGTATCATAATGCTCTCTTTCCATGCCTTGAAATTTGTGCCCTGAAGCATGGGAATGGAATTTAAAGTGACAGAGATAGTAGATGCGGAAGCGGAAGCTATAAAATGAAGAACAAAGAAAACAAAATTAATGTATGGTTCATAAACGTGAATTTGCAAATACAGCCACAAGAAAAGCAAGATACCAAACACATCACTAACTATTAAGTCTTTGGACAATAATGTTAGTTGTAAGTGATACTCTTGTTATGATGATCAATCGTCAATGATAAATCCTGTCAAGTAGTGAGACCATCTTTGGATGTATCTCATTACTCACATGGAACTTTATAATCATTGCTCAATTACCATCATAGGTATGCAATATACTTAAATAAATATTGTCCCTCCTTTGGGAAAGATAATATTTAAAATGCATACAAAATCCATCTAGATATTTCTAATAATACAATTTTTTTGGCGATAGAGGTCACTTTGGTGGCTTATTCGCTTCAATTGTATCATTAGAAATATTGTAGTTATGTCTTATGGCTGATGCGAAATCAACAGTTTATCAGTTTATATGAAAAAAATCACAACCATCGCGTGCTATTCGGTTCATCTGATGTCATTGAGATGATCCAATAATTTATTATTTATAACTAGATAATATAAACAAGGATGAATCATGCAAAATTATTGTACTTGATCATGATAAACATTCTTTAAATTTACATTACGTCTGGAAAGAGTATGTGAGAACTTATAACGTCTGGAATAGAATTAAGCTGCATTTTTTTAATCTCACAGTTTGTGAGAACTTAATCCAAGTTACGGAATATCGTTTCACTTCATATTTGTGAAATTGTTCTCTTTAGTAATTTAACGTGAATTGCATAAGAAATCAATTGTGCTTCTTTATAAAAAAAGGTAACAAAAACAATGCTATAACTTAATCCGTAATTGAAGGTAGGATTACGCAAGCAGGAATTGAAATAAAAAATAAAGACACCTTTTTTTTTGTTAAGTGACGGATGTTGTCATCAAATTTCCATGAAAATATCCCAAAAGCAGCAGCCACATTAACTTGGTATATATTTTTTAATTGGAAATCTAGATTATAACGTATCTTTGGAAAAAGAATTCCAACGAGTACCTTTATTATTATTTTAATCATAAAAACAACATGGAAAAAAATGCCCGTTAATGAATGGGAAACAAAGCCTACAAATGAGTTGAAGAGGGTTTAATATGACATTTGTAATCCGAACAGTTTGTGAACAACAAGCAAGATTTATGTAAATCCTTTGTCCCATAGAAAACGACAACCGAATGTGAAAAAAAATCATGATCAAGCACTATATATATAAAAATAAGATACTTAATCTCTCAAAATCAGGATGATGGTAAATAGACAATAGAATCTCGATAGAACAATAGATGCTGTGACCAAAAAAAATTTATGTACAGATTGTTGATCATGCCACAAAGATATATAAACCAAAACACCAAGGAATGGATACTTATCAACATATATCAATAGTACACATGCAAACCCTATGAAACGGAATCAACCTGGCTCTGATACCACTTGTTAAACTAGAAATCGATCCGAATTCAAGGGTAACGGAATACCTGATGCCATTGCTATGATGTTTGACGTAGCCGTCGATCAACCCACGAAGCGACCCCGGATCTTCCTCTCGAATGTATGCCTCTCAAGCTCTCTCTTGTCGATGGAAAACAATAGAGAAGAGAACATATGTCGATTGGGGACCCTTGGCCTTATTATATTTGGCTAGACAACCAAAATGGTTGCCAATTCACCTTCCTCTTTTGTCCATCATAAAGAGATTTTATTCTCTGATTAATTGGCAATCAAAAATGCACTAATGGTAATTGTTAATGTCCATATCAATTGGATTTTCAAATCCCAACAATCAATGGGATTTTCAAATCCCAACAGTATATTCATCTATATATCCCGCCTATATGTCATTCGAATTTCGTTAGAAACAGAGACTCCTATGCCCTCCATCTAGAACATGTCGATTACAACAATGTTTAGACCGTTAAAATTACCAATTCTAGATGGAGGGTAAATGAGTCTCTATTTCTGACGAAATTTGAATGATATGTTGGAGGGATATATAGAGGAGTATACATGGTGATATTTTTCAAAAAATAAAAAAAATTGCGGAAAAGTGTGGTAGAGGCAGCCCCTTTATTCCCTATATATTGATTTTTTTGTTGAGATATTGGGGGAGGCTATTATACATAATACGTAAATTTTAATTATTAAATAATGTATTAAGTTATACATAATACTATATATATTAAGAGGAAAATGGGGCTGCCCCCTAGGGGGAGCTAACTTAGCTCCCCCCGCCCTATTTTCTTCAAATTTTTTTATTTTTTTGAAATTTTTTTCCGTGAATATTCATCACTATATCCCTATATTATGTCATAAAAATTTCGTGTGAAACAGAGACTCCTACGACCTCCATCCAGACAGTCATTTTTTAACGGTAACAAGATTTTTTAAATCAACCCCGTTTGGATGGAGGTCGTACGAGTCTCTGTTTCGAATGAAATTTGAATGACATAATATATGGATTTATAATGAATTTACATGGTTTTAGATTTAAAAAAATAAAAAAATTGTGAAAAAAGAGCGGGAGGAGCTAAGTTAGCTCCCCCTAGGGAGCATACACATTTTACCCATATATTAAACATATATACTGATTATGATCGAGAGGCGGGGCTAAGCCCCCACCCGCCCCCTCTCTCCATCACTGCATACAAAATAATTTCCGTTGACGATGTTAATAAATGTTGGTGTGTGTTTTATGTGACATTTTTAAATGTCCGCACCAACGTTTTTTAGTCGTTATTAAATGTCGATGTCTCTAAATTGCAACATGTATGGAAGTCTATCAAGATTTATTAGTTTTTTTTTAAATAACATTAATAGGACGAGCGACAACGAGTTAGTACAACCAAACAAATATCAAATGTGGATGTAATTGACCAAATTAGAGCTGGATTCATTCATTAAAGACGAAAATAAAGTCACGTACGTATTAGCTCAACATTACATAGAGTTCCAAGTTTGTTTTTGTTGATTCCAAAATACAAACCAAAAGAACAGTAAAGTTAAAGAAATCAAATTATCTAGGTGTTTTCTTCAATCTCCGCATTAGGATAAACATCACCGTATTTGTTAGCTCTTGATCTTACTTGAGAAGCATCTAATATATAATAAGTAAATTAGACTTGGTTAAAAAAGTATATAAAAATAATAATGCATTTTGAAATAAATACCATAGAATGAAAGTGGAGAAAGCAATGATGACATTCCATCTATTAGCAGATAATTTCTAAAATACGCTAATATTCCAACAACTATTTGATCTCGAAGCTCTGTCAATGTCTTCTTATTGATTGTAATTATCTATGTCTGCAAATCTATCACTTCTTATTGAAGTGTTGTCAATCCTTTTGATGATCAACCTCCATTGTTTATTGTATTTCACAATCTTCTGCTCTATTCCATCCTCTCCAATTGATGTAGATAGCTACATAAGTTTGTTTTGCCTCAAGTGTTGATCAATGTCCATGTTGCCTCGTGAGAGCATCCAATGACACCTCTCCTTTTTTGTTAACACCAAACTTTATCTTTTTAAATACGAGTATCTCTCCACAAGGTCAAGGTCGACGTCTGAGTTTATCACGAAACTTTATGGAAAGTAATAAGAATTACACTGAACTAATATATCTAATAAGAATCATGATGGAAAAATACTTATTGTCACTTATCGAATGACAGTGAATGATCGATACAGTGGTTGAAATATTCTTAACAAGGTTTGTATGTGTATCCTGATTCCTTTGACACCATTCCTGATTTTTTTAGCGTAAACAAACTATTAAAATCATTTGCATATGCATAAATTAAGTGACATTCACTACAAGAAAAATGAGTTGTGGCTACGGAATGTGGCCACGAAAACTTGTGGCCACGATAATTCCGTGGCCACTAGTTTCCCGTATCCACAATCCATGGCCAAAGTCTTCATATAAGAGTTGTGGCCACGATAGATTCTGTGGCCACTTGTAGTGGTCACGGCATATTCGTGGCTAGAGAACTCTCGTGACGAGACTTGTAGCTACAACTACTAGCCACGACGTGTCGTGGTCAGAATCCAATTCTGTGGTCACAAATTGCATATCCGTGGCCATAGTTCTGTAGCCACAACTTGTTTTCCTTGTAGTGATTTCAACTTTCAATTACGCACTTATTTCATGTTTTGTGGTTCTTGTCATATTTGATTAAAAACATTTCAAAGTTCAATTGGCACATTCTGTGGCCTAGATTTTCCAAGCCTTCTTTAAATTGTATCGATGCTACCCAAGATGCTTAACTAATCAATGATTCATTGCTACTTTTATTCTTATATCAGTATCAAATCCCATGATTTCAAGTAAAGTCTACAGAAAAATATTTAATTAACATGTTTGTATTCTCAAAATTTATAAGAAACACAAGGACAATCACATACCTTGATTCGATCATAGGCATCTCATATATTTGCGTTGGTCAAGGCATTGATGTTGATCTTATTCTCGTGTCACTATTATGCAAATCAACTGTATGTCACTTGCTTGCTTGACATCAATGGTCTACCTTCATCCAAGTCAATCTTGATAATCAACTTATGTCGTAGCTTTCGCATACTTGACTAATATAATACCTATTGACTTTCCCCTTAGGCATGCTTCATTTAATTTAACAAAGTTCGTGATAAAGGTTAAGTACTATAATGATAATAAAATTAAATTAGTCACCTCTCTTTTGGGAAGCATATGACATTAATCTGAGTCTAGTGGAGTAAACATTGTAGGTGTACAAAAACATTCAGAAAGTTGTGCAGGTATGGGCAATGTATCATACTGATTACAAACAATGAATTCTAGTTGCCTGCTCTTATCTTTCCTTTGCCTTTTTCCTAAACGGTCCAAACATGGATTAATATCATGCAATGCACACTAAAATATACCACATGTAACATTAGTATAGAAATACATGTACATTAAAGCCTCTGGTCAGATTTCTACAGTGACACCACCAGTAACATTAGTGTAGAAATACATGTACATTAAAATATTGGTCCATGCAAAAAAATCAAGATATGTTAAATTTATCATGCTCTACAAATATACAAATATAGAGTTCGTAAGGTTTCAATAATCATTCTAATAAAGAAGAAATATGTTATGCATCAAATTGAGTTTGCATTTCCAGCGAATCACTACTCATCACGAGATAAAGGAAAAAAGAGATTAAATCCCTCCAGCAAATCGTATATCTATGATACCTCCAACAAATGGGATCAAGTAATCATGTGTTCTGATGGGTGCTTATTAAGTAAAAACAAAGGCTGTCCAAAAGGGATTACAAAGGAAAGGTCAATATTTTATAGATTGTAATGCAACAATCATGTGTTTTGATGGGTTGATATGGAAGCATTCAAAGATAAAAACTATTAGTCATGGATACATGTATATAAAACTCTATAAACTTATGAATACAAATTAATAAAGAAGAAAAAAAAATCAAAATCATGTCCATGTTTTTTTATTGTGGCTGCTTATACCATGTTCTCAAGCATAACATAATTCTACTCTACAACAATTGTTCTCTGTCAGAACTAAATAAAATAAAAAATTAGAACATACATTCCAACATAATTATACCAGAAAAGATCATTCCAATAAAGTGAGACTTATAACAATGGAGACATGAAATCATATCAAAAGAGAGAGTTCAATTGTAAAAATCCAAACAGAAAAAAATAGTTGTTGCTCACACCATTAACAAATGAATTTGGAAACACTGCTTATCAATATATAAAGTAATAATGGTAGCAGAGAATCATTGAATTCCAACATAAGCTACGCCATTGAGCATTTCTACTTTTGTTGTTTGCGTCATGGCTTTGGGAAATATCAGTACCCTTCATATGTGAGCATTATCCCTCATATTTATGCTGCCTCCCTATGAACATATAAACATAACCCCAAATCTTCATGTTCCCTCATTAATCAACAAACAACAAAGCCTTTTCCTACAATTAAGTAGGGTCGACTACATGAATTTTTTTGCCTCCATTTCATATCTGTTTTGGGTCATTCTCGAACTTAAATCTAATTTCTTAAGCCTTCATCGCCATCTCTTAACCGACTCAACACCACAAATCTTGCATTTTCAAACCGGTGCATCAACCGTCATCCTTTGCAGATGGCCTAACCATCTTAAGTGATTTTCTCTCATCTTATCCTCTATTGGAGCTATACCAACTTTCCTTTGAAGGATATGGGAAGAATCCTCAAGCGCATCACGGAAGCGTGATGATCGCATCGAATGCGATCGGGAGCGACTAGTCACACTAGTTGCTCGAGGCAGCAGAAATTATTTTTTTTAATATGATGAAACCACATGATCCAAGAACCTTTCTCGGATCGTTTCATCTAAACCATAATTAGGTATAAGGTTTACCTCTTGAAGCGCGGTTGCGATCGAGTCTCTAAATCAAGAGACCTCCTGTCTCAAGTCCGATCCAACGGAGGAGATGCTTGCGAGCGCAGGGATGAATCGCGTGCTCCTTGCAATCCATATTGATGATCCAAGCGGCGGATCTCCTGATCTCGTCACACGAGATCCAACATCTTCTTCACGTGCGAGATGCACCGAAGGAGATTGAGATCCACGAGTAGTTGGTCCGGCAGCATAATGACAATGCTGCGTCGATGACAACTCTCACAATGGCTCCATGGTGGACGACCATTATAAGAGAGAGAGAGAGGCTTGCTGTGTGGAGAAAAGAGAAAGAGAGAGCATTCATCAATTATCTATTTCGAAGAGCAAGGGGTGTCTATTCTTATATAGGGTTTTGGGAGTCCACGGATCCCAATCCATGGACAACACACAATTAATGGTTGAGATTGATTTGTGTTTCTTTCAATGGCTATGATCTTGTTGTAAAAACACAACAACAATTAATCTAATTTAATATCAATAAATCGATATATTTAAATTCAAATCAAATCAATTAACTATCCTTGGAGATAATGAGGAGATAAATCATATCCCCTAAAAAGGGGGGACAGCTACCAACATCTCATGGGATCTCATTATCTCATGGGATCTCATTATCTCATGAGATACCATTATCTCATGATATCTTCAGGATTTACAACAACAATTATTGTAAATTATTTCACAAAAATAATTCATAATTATCTTGTGAAATATTGCAATCATGCCATTGAAAAATGTGAATCAAATTCACATCCCAAAACAAAACGTAAATTATATTTTAATTAATCATTAAATGTGAATCCAATTCACATCAATAATTAATTAACAAATATAAATCACAATATGCTCTCTCTAATATATTATATATCACATTTATAATATTTATAATTAATATGGATAATGCTATGCATATTATTCATATCCATGATAATTAAATCGTATTTAATTATCTTGGATCTCTATTCTCATGTGCTAAAATAATATGAATCACATTCACATTATTCACATCTTTGATAATTAAATAACATTTAATTATCTCAGATAACTCTCCTTATAATATGACTCAAATTCATATTATCCATGATAATTAAATCACACTTAATTATCAATTTTCTCGATCCTTGGATACATATTTCAACAATGAAATTATCTATGAACTCTTTCAAGGATAATGCGCTTTCTCCGCGGATACTTGGAGATAAGGACAAGGCGATTGTATTGTTCCATGTATAGTGACTTGGATATTGAGATCACATCTCAAATCCAGATCTTGCGGACCTCTCATAGATGCTTGATTAAATCAAGATCGCAAATCTAATCTTTCCATTGTATCTAAATCACATACAGATCAATGTCCAATATTTGGATTAAGATTAGATCACTTCTCTACGAGAGGAGTCACTAAAATCCAGACTCGTTTCATCACTCCCTAGGAATGGAAGCGTCATGGTTATACAATCGTTTATGATAACATCACCCTCAGGTATTCCCAATACCTATACATACTGCATACTGGAAGACCCAGAATAAATCCGAAGTATAAGATCTATTTTACACTGTCTACTTTATGGTTTTATCAGTAAGTTTTCTCATTCTATCATTGGGAGTTGGTATTGATCATATACTTTCCAAAAGCATATATCATACCCATGTGTTGATCATATACTTTCCAAAAGTATATATCAAACCTACAAATTCAGTCAAGCTTCCAAAGCGAGACAACCGTGCACGGAATTTGATTCTTCCCAATATCTCATGAGTGAGCTCATGTTTTCCGGTTCAGTAATGAACCTGTATGATTCCTTTGAGAGATCGTATTACTCATATGCCCTTGCATGCACACCAGCGCGCCGGTGTATAGACCTTGGTTAGGTCTTCAACGTATTGGTCTGCCAAATGTACATACTCAGACATATAGTAATACATCTGTCTCCGGTCAGAGGATGCATGCCTATATCGTGACAGTATACGACATAGGACTTTGGTTATCTCGATCTCGTTAAGTCAACTCTTTGACCTAACTAATCTGACACCTCCAAATCTCTATTCCTATGCAGAGGACCTGCATCAAGAGGTCGGTCAGATATCAACCTTTAGAGATAAGGATTGCCATCTCCTACTCAGGCTGGAGATAACATCTTAACAATCATTTGACAGTGCTTGATGGGTCCTCAATCTAACTCTTTAGATATTCATCCAAGCACCAGCCTCTATAAATCAATTATTGAATCAACAACTGTATGATCATTAAGATGGTCATGGTACATAACCCTAACTGTACTAAGGGACCTATTATGCAAATTAGTTATTCTTCATTTCAGATTAAGGAGTGAATAGCAATAACATTTATTGCATAATGGCTCGCTGTTGGCTCGCATGTCCAACAATCTCCCACTATCCCAAAGATCCATTAATGGGCTAATTATTTAAACCCACACTCATGTGACAATCATAGGATATTTAATATAGCTAGTAAGATGATCAGCCACTCTGTTCCCAAGAGACTATGCCAAGTCCTTTACGACACTTGCATATCCCCCAGTAGCAATGCTCGCATCCAATGCGAATGTTGCATTTTATGCAAATACTCAATGTTGAGGCAATCATAATGTCTTTGACACTATAACTCAACAATCGTTATAACCGGTATGTAATTTCAATTATCAGAATACCCTTTTTTCCAGAGATCTCTATCTCTTAAGGTATCTGTAGTTAAGACCTTTTAGATCACTATCTATAAAGTCTTAGGTTCTTGATGATGAGACTTTGGGATCATTATCTCTAAGTCTTGTCATCTTTGAAGATATTCTTTTATTACTGCAACGAAGCGTTTTATCTCCATAGTAGGATTAGCAACAGTTTACTACTCCCACTACATGGCAGACATCTGGCTTTTCATACATATCTAGCACATACCAGGCTTCTAGCAACTGATGCACAAGGGCAAACAGTTTTAACATCATCAACACTTGATATCTATCCCTTCAGATTGGTCAGTACCAAATCTTAAGGGAAATGAGCCTTCCTTGGATAGAATATATCCAGGATGTACCAATAATGTGACAATCACAACTCTCTCTCTTCTGTTTGCTTCTGAACAATTTTAGAACTAAGATCTAAGAAGTATCCTCGAGATCATATCTCAAGGTATGAAATAGCCAGATCATAAAACACTTATTATTATCCTTATATCATTCTAAATGATTAGGATATTATCTACATTTAGCACGATGAACACATTGGTACTCCCACTAAACTTAACATGGTTCATCAATATTCTATTTGAAATCATAACATTTATAATTTCATCAAATCTTATGTTCCAACTACAAGAAGCTTATTTGAGTTCATAGATGGAGTTATTCAACTTGCACACCTTTCTTTCCTCAACCATGAAGCCCTGGGGCTATTACTTATGAATATCCTTGGAGAGGTATTCATAGAAGAATGCAATCTTGACTTCCATCTCGAAGATGTCAAAGTCAAGTTGTGTAGCTATAGTCAGCAATAGTCTGATGGGTTTAAGCATGGTCACAAGAAAGCAAGTCTCATCGCAAGGATGTCTTCTTTCTGTGTGTATCGTGTGAATACGAACTGTGCTTTGAAGGTCTCTACCTTCTTATCAGGTTCCTTCTTTCTCTTGAAGACCCCTTTACATCTTAACATGTCTTACCCTTATAGGTGGATCCTCGAGGGTCCATATACAACAATTGTATATGAAGTCTACATTTAGACTTTACTGCTAACATCTATCTCTCTATGTCATGATCTTTAGAGACTTCATTGTATGAAGTTAGATCATTGTCAGACTTAACTGATACATGGAATACATCCTCAAACTCATTTGAAGAGATATTAGTGTTTCATCTTTAATTGTCCTTTTGGTTTCCGATTTCAGGAGCCTCATTATCATCTCAAGATTCAATGAGTTCCTTTACTTCATTTTCATCTTGATTCTCAAGAGTGTCAGTCCTCTAAGAATCACATTCTCAGAGATGAGATCTTTTAAGAATCTCAAGATCATAAAGTAGGTATCCAATGCCATCCTTCATTTTCCTAATGAAGTAGCACTCTCTAGTGCTCGATTCCAGCTTACTTGCATGGAGTCTTATCAAGGATATATAATGTAGTTTCTACTATATATACACACCAGGAAACTAAGAGGAAATTATGATAAAATTCATCATTGATCAAATCATGTCACACATGATCCAATTATATCTCCCTTCAACTCTATTGAGTTTAGGTGTGTTAGGAGGATTGAGATAGAAATGATTTTCATATCTTCATAAGGTATTTTTTGAATTTATCTAATAGGTACAAGCTACCTAGGTTAGATCAAATTCATTTCATCATTCTTCAAAATTTGGTTCTAAACCAAAATTGTGAAATCTTTGAACATTTCAAAGTTTCCTTATGTGAAGAGAAGAAATCTCATATCATACATAATCATCAATAGATATCACCACATATCCATAACATTTACTATGATATAGATGATTCACATACATCAATATGTATAAGATCTTGAATACCTTGACATATTACACCTTCCTCAAGAGAAGAGTGTATAGGACATTCTTCGAATACAATATTCACAAGTATGTAAGATTTGAAATTTTAGACATTCTAGAGTTTCATATCTTACTAGTCTATTGATCTCATCAACAGACATATGTCCAAAAAATGATGTCAAATCATTGTCAAATGATCTTCATCATCCTATTGATCTTATAAAGATTTTAATTTTCAGTATTAGAAATCTTAATGAACTATTCATTAATTTTCTAATTTTTTGGAGTTTTAGATTACTATCTGAAATATATCCATCATAACTCTTTATGATAGTTCTATCTCAGAATCCATGTTTATTTCCAACATTTAGAAACAAACAATGAGTGTATTCTAATATCTAGGTCATAGAGACATTCTCTAAGACTAAGGTCTCTCCCACGGAGAATATGAAGTCTATCTATCCAACAAAGATTGCTGCAACAATTACATCAATATCCTTGTAGATGACTATTAAAACTTAAGATCAAATTTCTAATCTTCTAATATATATATGCAACCAATTGCAAGTGTCATTAGATGATTGTGATAAAATTATCAGACTTTATGAAAATAAGTAAGTCAAAGTCAATGATTATATGTAGATTATTCTGATGCCCTATCTGAGTCCTTCACTAAGGATTTTAGACAGACTTGATAGTCATACTATCAACACATCAACTTATTGCAGTATTGGCATTCATCCAACTCTTTGGATGTCATATGGAAGTCACAGAAGTACAATCAACTCTTCAACTTTCCTTCTCACACGGGTCCGACCCACGCTTCTACTGCTCTCTTCATCTATAAACAACCATTGTTCAAGATAAAGAATCTCTTTTGTTGAATTCAAAAAATTTCAATATAAGAGCACTTCAACATTTATACATGCTTCATTAAATTCATACAATATGAATATTATGAAGCTTCATGAATGACTTGAGTATAGACAGTAGAATGTTGACACTCATCATGTCTACATCCATCTAGACTCTCAAAACGTTGGTTTAGGTAGGTATTCAAACATTTTGAATACATCATCTCTTGTAGAGTTACCATTCTGCATGATGTAGTGAACCATGTCATTCATGATAAATGTCAAGAGCACATATGTATGTCAGATCTTCTTAGATTTTTATAAGGATTAATTGACAATTATGATCATCATCGACATGTCACTTACAAAGTACATTTGATGAATTTCGGGGTTTACATTGTGGATTGAATTGCATACATTCAAAGCTCATTGCATTTGCATACACATATCGAGGTTCATGAATCATACTCCACCTTCATTTTTGAAGATGTCCGCATATTGGTATTCATAATAAGACTCCATGATTCGTGATTACATGACAAAATCTCTACCATCTTCGTCTTCGTTCTCATTTTATAAGAACCCTCTCTTTGAGACAGTTCTTCCCCAGCCATAATTCTCTCCACCACCATACACTTCACCCTCATTCCACCCCACTCTTTCGGTTGAATATATGAGATACGAAATACTCGTAGAACTGAGTGAATATTATGTGAACACATGGAGCGAATGAATTCGAGGATCGACATGAGTATAATGAATTTGACCGAGAAAAATGATTCCTGGTTACGATTGACAATTCATTTTTTGATCCATCCCCTACTCAGGATGATTCTCTTCCCGAGCACGAACACTTTTCCTTGACTAGACATTAGAAATCCAGAGACAAGGAAATAAGACTCATGACCATACCACAACCACATATAATAATTGTTACTCAACTCAAGATTATGTGGCAGAGACACAACATGATGAGTGTGATTATTCACCTCCTAGTCATGAGACAATTGCAGATGACATAGCTCGAATTAATCGATGAGCTGATGTGTTGACTGAATAACTTGTTAATGGCATCCTCACGGTAAAAGAAATGATGAACAACCAATGAGAAGTGAGGACCTCATTAAGAGAACCCGAGACACATCATGTGCAAAATTTTCAGACACAAACACCACATGTACCAAACATCACTCACCAGTCCACTGACTCTATCAAAAATACCAAAAAAGCAAAAATTTAAAAATTCAAAAAATAGGACAACATTGAAATGGAAGCATTTTGTAAAATTATTATCTTAGAGCTTCTATTAATCAAGGTCATATAGTATGTACCGAATCATCAGAGATTTGTGAAGAGTCGATTATCACCTAAAGAGAGGGGCAAGAAAAGATCTAGAACTGAATTTTATCTAATCACTATGGTCAGTTCAATAGTGATGACCCAAAAAAGCAAAAGCTACATAGTCAAGAAGTTGATTAGGGTCACTTGTGAAATTGAGAATGTCGAGTTTACGCATGTTTAGATAGAGGATGATCTAACAGAAACATCCTCCCTAAGTTCGTGTTTGACCGGCTCAAACTAGAACTACTAAAAAAGACTAGAGTGATCATTCAATTTCTAGACCGATCCTCAAAAAGGCCGAGAGGACTTGTTTTCGTCGTCATGAACTTCCAATATGTAAAACATAGAGTGGACTTCTTTATCCAGGATGCTGAGCATCAAGGAGAGTTGGTTGAGTCTCCCATTATTTTAGGAAAGTCGTTCTTAGCCTCTATTAAAGTGACTATTGATTGTGGGACTCAAGACAAAAAGTTTCCAAACTTGGACGAATTCGACCCAAATCTTGATAACACAACCTGCCTCGAGACAACTGAATAAGAAACGACAACCGTGACCAAGAGGAGGCCACAAAGCCGAAAACTTCATAGGAACAAACACCTCCACAGACTCCAAACACAACCCTTGGAGAGACACCTGAGAATACGATTGTCGAGGCTACTCATGTTGCTACCAAGGTAAATGAGCTTGACTTAGACATATCCAAGTTACCAAATTCAAACACAACCATTTAGGACTACCCATCACTTGAATCGACAAAGGTGAAACCAACTCAGAGCAATATCATATACCTGAAATTTGTACTGACCTTATAGGAGATATACAATATATATATGGTGACTCATCCTATGAAGAAACCATGGCCAACACATCACATACTCAGTTTAAAAGGGCCACATCCTCTAGCATGGTTGTGAGTGGAGAGAAGAAGTACTCTGGTCCTGCTCCTCTCATTACTTTAGATTCTAGAAAACCAACTAAGTGCATAACTATAGACATGAATTATTCTGAGGACTCCTCCCAAGGTCAGGTAGACGTACCGATGTAATCAGATATGACCAGACAGATACATCTTTAAGAGAATATTCATTATCGGATGTCAAGTTGAATAACCATGTGAGGAAACAATAACAACGAAAAAATAGTTGGAGAGCCTCCACTGAACACTATTATTCTTCTGAGTATGACCCTGACGATGGCTGTGAATCTTTTTCGTCACGTTATTCATATCCATATTCCCTCCCACCACATGCACACAAGAAGGATTGCCGAAAACCTCATTGAAATCTGTACATTCTCTTTACATCCCATATGTTCCCTTTGTACTTCTTATATACTTAGGCAAAAGGCTAAGTATGAGGGGATCGATGCCCACACTGTTTATACACATCTTCTCCTCCTTGTACCCTTGACCACCTTATTTTTTCTCTTTTTTATAGCTAGGCTGACTAAGAGACTAAGTATAGGGGAGGCAACCAACTTCTACCTCACTTCTCTCTTCTTTTGCATATTTCTATACTTATCATACATTAAGTATAGGTGGGTGAGTCGCATTTCTGTACACACTCTACATTGCATTATACTATTTGGTATTGTAATATATATAGGGGAAAATGGGGTTTCCCCCACCCTATTTTTTTTTGCAATTTTTTTATTTTTTTGGAAAAATATCACCATGTATATTCATCCCTATATCCCTTCTATATACCATTCGAATTTCGTCAGAAATAGAGACTCCTACGACCTCCATCCAAACAGTCATTTTTCTAACGATCACAAGATTTTTTTTAAATCGATCCTATATGGATGGAGGCCGTAGGAGTCTCTGTTTCTGATGAAATTTGAATGACATATACGAGGAGTATAGGTATGAATATAGATTATGATATTTTTCAAAAAAATAAAAGAATTGACAAAAAATAGAGCGGGGCAGCCAACACCAGGGGGCAGCCCCATCAACTCCATATATATATATATATAACATGGGGTGTGGGTAAGTCTTATAAAACTTTATGTAAAATACTTATAACTATGTATAATATGTGTATATACAAAAAATGAAACAAAAATTCATAAAATTAAAAAAAGTTTGAACTTCATGCATCAATACTTCATTCAGTATTACATGCATCTGCATTGGTGAAAATCCCTTAGGTTCTGAAATTAGTTGTGAGTAGATATCGAGAGTGGTTTTGACTTAAACTTAATCCACATAAATTTAGGAGGAACTTCACCGAGAAATAGGATTTTAGAATCTTCAAGTGTTGGACTTAACTCTCCGAGTTCGGCATGACAATGTTCAGAAGTCGACTTTTAGTGTCTAACTTGGTCACCTCATTTTAAGTACGACTCAAGAATAGGGAATTAATCTTTACTCTAGACTAGGGACATAAGACGAGGTGTTGGACCACTGTGTGAGTCTCTTTTCTGGTAGCATGGACATCTAACGACCAATGTACGAGTTGAAATAAAGCATCGAATGAGGAACTGACTCCTAGCACAATTTTTCTAGGAACCCAAAACATGGACAGAAAAAAAAGATTCTATATCTTTTGGAGCACAAAAAGATACATGCAGAGCAACCAAAATCCATACCAAAAGAAGTCAACTGTCAATTATATAATTAACCACAATGGACCAAGCTTTAGACAACCTACATATCTCAGTGGAGACTTGGTTACACTGGCCATGCTTCACAGGAGAGGTAACAATCACACTCTAATTGTTTTCTCATTTTTTCTAAAAACATCTTCCCTCATATTCATTGTAAACTAGCACGTACCTAAACTTAAAAGGAAAAACATGGCTTCCCTAGGATGAGTTATTGGAGGAGAGGTTTAAGTGGTAGTTTGGCATTTCGTACGGGAAAAGCTAACACCCTTTATACCATTGAGATAATTGCTCAATGTTCATGGGGTATGCTTTGGGAGGAGGATTGATCTAAGATGACTTCTTAGCCAAATCTGTAACAATGACGTGTAGAACTTGGAGGTTGTCGAGTTTAAAACCATAACTCTCTTAGGAGTTCTGCAAAACTATCAATTCAAATGTTAGGTCTATCTCCATTTTCACATTTTTCTTATGATCTTGGTGTGGAACCCAATCTCATTTCAACTCTTCATTTTTAGTTGCTCGTGGACAAGCAAGGTTTAAGTATAGGGGGTTGATGAACCTGTGATTCATCACTCTAATTAGCTGAAAATAGGCTTCATCCCGAGAAATTAGGTTCATTCATTTGTTAATATCATAAAATTAACTTTCATACATTTGTAAATAATTTATATAAATTAACATCCATTTTGGCATTCATGATCATCTGCACATTTTAGCCAAATCGTCTTTCTCGGAGTTGAAAAGACCAGCTCGATGTATTTTTCCGTTTTCATCCATATACGTTGGAAAATAGAAGACGTGGTCTTCGTAAGCAGAAGCCAAGTCAAAAAGACATTTTCATAGTGTGCCCTTTCGATTCGCTTTTCTAGTTTTTGTAGAAGCATGCCAAATGAAAAGGGATTTCCTTTTTTTTCAATTCGGATTTGAGTTTCTCGCGGAGAATAGAAGGATTGATTTCAATCAAGAAGGAAGGCATCGGGATCCCCTTAGAAGTGAATTCCTCTTGCATTGTCTATAGAAGGAGCATTCTCTTACTAACTCGAATAGGCTTGATTTAGAATATCCAAATGCTCTTGTTTGTCCGAAACCCCATGCTTTTGTAGTGGAGAGACTTCGACTGGTTGGCAACATTGCCTTTTCGGTATGCCTTGTCTTTCTTTTGAGATTCTCATCCATCTAAGTTCACTCATTTTTAAATAATTCATGTTGGTGAAAATTGAGCTGAAACTGACTTCATTGTATACATATCACAAACATTAATCAATGAAAAATCCTAAAAAATTGACTTGTATATATTCACAATAAACCCAAACATTAAATTCAGGACAAAAAGCTGCAAATGTTTGTATCTCTCTCATACAGTGTCCAATTTGACTCTGCTCACTTTTGAATTAATGTATATTCAAATATCTACAAAACAAGAATAAATTCAAAATAATCAGAGTTTATTTTTGAAAAATAGGTTTTAGGACCTAATTGTGCATTGTACATATTCATTGATTTTTTACGTGTCATTTCATGTGCATATTTGACTCATTTTCATCATTTATTAATTATTTTTTCACTCAATGTTTTTACTAATTACATAAAAATTAAATAAAAAATTAGAAAAACAATGAAAAACACCAATTCTGACTTTAGCACATTGACACATTCATTTGTAGATGCCTCACAATTTCTAATTCATTTTAACTTGTAAAAAAACAAAAAATTACAATTGAGTCCGTTGCATTAATTTATATCATATTTCATTTTTGTATGCATTTATTTATCTACAGAAAATGAAATAAAATTTACAAAACTAAAAAAATGGTACAAAAAATTCATATCTTGCACAACTCATTTCATTCGCATCTGAGTCCTTCATGAACTTTATAGGTTTCATTAGATGAACATTATTCATGTTGGACATTTTCACGTCAGAGTCCATTTGCTATTTTTTGTTTATTTTCTTTTATTTTTCAAGTTTGGTCAATGGTCTTGGTCAACAAGCATGCCATGTGGTGCCATACAGTTAGTCCACCTAGCCTCTTGGTCAAACCTACCCAGACCGGGTCAACCACCTTTGTAATCTTGTACCCCATATCTAGACTGTTGGATCAAGTTTGATCCAATGGCCATGGTTATTCCCATCTCTGTGCCCCATCGATTTCTTCCTCATCTCTTCCCTCTACTCCGTAGAGCCCTCCGCCGGACCATCGTATTACTATGCCTTTATCTCCTCCCAATGGTTGAACCACCTCTATGCTTATCCCTTCCAACTGTCACCCACCTCCTTCCCCCGATGATCCCCATCTTCCAACAATCGAGAGCCAAGCATCGACCCTTATCCCTAACCTCAGAAACCTAACAACCCTAATCATATCACCAAAACGCCTTATCTCTTCGAACCCTACTGACAGAACCCATCTCTGATCACCCCATCTTTGACCTCGTCATCCTATATGCCTCTATTTCCTTCAAACCATGTTGAGATAATTCCTATATTTAGATAATTCAATTTTTGATTTTGCTTTATCTTTTGTAATCTTCTATTTATCCTTTCCTCTTTTTGTGCTTTATCCATTGGGTTTTTCTCCTATATAAGAGAACCCTTGGGTCTTTTTTTAATCTATCTAAGTTTATCCCTTTAACATGGTATCAGAGCCATTATTATAATCCTTTACTGATTACCGAGGGTGCCCTGCATGGACCCCTACGTCTCTCCCGACCTCGGCAGCTGACCCCCACCGCCTCCCTTCTCCTTCTCCCTCCGCCCGCCACCACCACTACTGTTGCACCGCGCCCTGTCGCACGCCTTGCCCAGTACGTATGTGCCCCAACATGCGCCTCACGTGAGCCCAGTAAGCCTCGCGCCCCGCTCCGCTCCTTGCGCGATCCCAATGCGCCTCGCCGTGCCCTGCGCACCCCTCGCTCTGCGCAACCCGCGCCCTGCGCACCCCTCGCCGTGCACCTCGCGCACCCTGTGCAAGGTCCCTCACCCCTTGCGGCACCTTCCCCCTGCGCCTGCGACTCCACGTTGCGGTGCCTCCGACACCTGGCATCTGTCATCCAACCCGCGCCCTGTGAAGACTCGACGCCCTATGAAGACTAGGACCCCCGCGCCCTGTGAAGATTAGGACCCCCACGCCCTGAAGAGGAAAGGTCTGGAAAGAAGAAGTTCCCATCTCTGGACCCATTTAAAAGGAGGGAAGCTGAACAACTGTAGAAATTAAAGGGTGTGCCAGCCCACGGGACACCAACTTTGAGAGGGTTCATCCATGGTACTCGAGTTGGAATTCGATCCATTAGGTGGGAAACTCTGCAAAAGTTGGGTCCGCAACCACACCAGGTAGAGAAGGTAACTTCGGATCTTTAGGCAAGCAACAAGGAGAAAGAAGGATGGTTGTATGAGGCTACACATACAACCAATCCTTTGTATGAATCTGTAGACTCCTTTATATCAGTCTATCCTCCGATCGAGTTCCGCTTTTGGCCATTTTACAATATATATGCCAGATAACAAGGGTGACACTTTCTCGTCCGGAGCCTTCAAGGGCCCTGTTACCATCGTTAAGATGGATGGGACCAACTATGAGTTGTGGTCCATGCAGTTCCTCACCCTCATGCAGTGCAATAACAAGGAGCATATCCTGACAGATCCAGAGCCAATGGATAAAACTGGTGCAAATGCTTCTTGGAAGAAAGATGATGCATACACACGTGTTTGGCTTTGCGAAACTCTTACGACAGAAATAGCAAACGGTATTCTGAATCAGTCCACTACCAAGGCAATGTGGGATACTTTGGCATCCACTTATGCACAAGCAAAGAATGATGCCAAAATCCTTCAACTACAGTTTCATATCTAAACACCAAGCAGAATGATCACCCCCTGCATGTCTACTACTCTTTATTGCGTGGCGTGTTTGAAAAACTTCATAGCTACATGCCTATTACGCCGTCTGTTGAACAACAGAAGACATATAGGAACTCCACAATGGTTAGAGTTTTTCATGGCTGGACTTGATATAGAATATGAGGCTGCACGTACCCATCTTCTTACTGGAGCAACCATTCCTCCTATAGAGGAGGCCTATAGTCGTCTCAACCGACTCAACATCCTTCGACAACTACGTCTTCGCACTCTTCAGCGATGGCAGCCTCTCGTGGTCGAGGTGGGGCGATCCAATTCAGAGGTTGGACACCTCGAGGAAGAGGCAGTGGATGCCAACGTGGTCCCTGCACCTATTGCTGCAAGCCTAGGCATACAGAGGATACATGCTATCAGAAGCATGGCTATCCCATTTTTGGTCGAGCAGCAGAGCAGATTGTGTCTCCCCAGGTCGATCCTCGCCTGGATGATATTGTCTCTCGCATTCGAAAGATCATGACTCCTAGTACTGACACCACCACAGATACTGCTACAACAGCCAAAGTCCTCTTCGAGCTCCTCGGGTATCACCTATGCCTTTACTGGTAGTACGAATGCAGATATGACAGAATGAATTGTGGACTCTAGTGCATCTCACTACTTATGTGGGAAACAAAATGCAACTAAAGTCCTACAAGGCTATACCACTTGGCAGATGGGTCGTCTTTGCTAATAGCGACCACCTACCTGTTACAGGACAGGGGAGGTGAAGTTGACACCATCCATACGTCTGAAGAATGTTTTATATGCTCCTTACTTTCAGATGAATTTACTGTCTATTAATCAGATCACTAAAGATATGCATTGTCGTGCCATCTTTGATCCTTCATATCTTGTGTGTCAAGACATACTCACGGGCAGGATGATTGGAAGTGGCCATGAGCAGCGGAGACATTACAGACTGGTCCAACCTCCTCATGCCAATGTTTCTGTTATACCTACTGGACCGGTCTCTCCTTATTTGTGGTACCTCAAGTATGGACGTCTTCCTCTGCAAAAGTTATGTCATGTTCTCCCTCAGATTTCTACGAGATCATCTTTCCAGTGTGAAGCATGTCAACTTGGGAAGCATCATCGTTCATCTTTTTCATCCCGTCAGAGTCGGAGCAGTTCTCAGCTATTTGAGCTCCTTCATTTAGACATTTGGGGTCCTAGTCGTGTCCTTGATCTCCAAGGACACCGTTTTTATCTTGTAGAGGTCGATGATTTTTCTATACTTTCTTGGATTTTCTTATTAAAAAATAAGTCTGAGGCTGGATCCACTATCAAGTATTTTATTAATGAAACAAATAATATTTTTTCTGCCAATATCAAGTATATTCGTTCTGACAATGCTTTGGAATTTTGCACCTTACATCTTTCTGAGTTCCTTAGATCCCATGGCATTGTTCATTAGACCTCATGTGTCTATACTTCCCAGCAGAACGGTGTTGCCGAGCGCAAACACCATCACTTACTTGATGTAACCAGGACATTATTGATACAAAGTCATGCTCCTCATTCTTACTAGGGTGATGCTGTCCTTACTGCATGTTATCTGGTAAACCGAATGCCCTCGTCCGTGTTAGGAGAGAAGATTCCTTACTCGATTGCGTTTCCCGAGAAGGATCTCTTCTCTCTTATTTGGATCTGTTGCCTTTGCTCATGATGTCTCTCCAGGGCGTGACAAGCTCTCTCCTAGAGCAATCAAGTGTGTGTCTGTCGGCTATTCTCGTACCCAAAAGGGGTATCACTGCTTTAATCCATTAAGTTAGAAATATTTTGTTAGTGCTGATGTTACTTTCTTTGAGTATGTCATGTATTTTTCTCCTACAGGTGACAGACTTAATCCATCTGACTCTGATGATGACATTTACATGCCACAACCTCCTGCTATTAATACTTCACCTTCACCTACTTCACCTCCTCCACCACCTCCACCACCTCCTCCACCACCTCCGCTGGTTCAGTTTTTGCCTCGTGATGTTCCTCGCAAATCTCGCTCTATTCTCCCTGCTCACGAGCCTTGCCCATCATCCAGCACGCCTCAGGTATGTAATGAACATATTATTACTGATGGCACTACTGAATTAAATGTACAACAGGAGGAGAAGATATCCTCTCAAGAAAGAAATATACAGGCCCATGACCTGGATGATGATCTAGATGTACCAATTGCTCTGTGAAAGCGGAAACGAGCATGTGCTACTTACCCTCTCGCAACCCAGTTTTCTTTGAATAGGCTATCAGAGGATTTCAGAAGATTTACGCTAGCACTATTAGCCTCGCAGATACCGCAAACGTATCAGGAGGCTCTCAAAGATAGTCAGCGGAGGTTAGCCATGGAGGAGGAGATGGCTGCGCTACAGTCATGTGGTACGTTGAGTCTTGTTTTTGCTCCTATTGATGCATCAGTTGTGGGATGCAAATGGTTGTTTACTGTGAAACACCGTACGGATGGGAGTGTGGATCACTATAAGGCGAGACTTGTGGCACGAGGGTTTACCCAGACATATGGGGCAGACTATCACGATACTTTCTCCCCTATTGCCAGAATTCTACTCTCTGTATTCTCCTTGCTATTGCTTTAACACGAGATTGGCCTCTTTATCAGCTTGATGTGAAAAATGCATTTCTCTATGGTGACTTGCAGGAGGAGGTCTACATGCAGCAACCATCTGGGTTCACTGCTGAGGGGGAGTGTCATAAGGTGTGCATGTTACATAAGGCTATTTATGGTCTCAAGCAGTTCCAGAAGCTCTCGGACTTAATAGAGCAGCGAGGGTTTGTGAGATCAACTGCAGATCACTCCTTGTTTATACAGAAGACCCAGAGAGGTATTACAGTCATTCTTGTTTATGTTGATGACATTATTATCACAGGGGATGACGAGCAGGGTATTCAGGATGCCAAGAACTTCCTAGGTTAGCAGTTTGTGACCAAGGACCTTAAACATTTACGTTACTTTCTTGGAATAGAGTTTGCCAGGAATCAACGGGGTCTTGTAATGACCCAAAGAAAATATGTTACAGATCCTCTCTCAGAGACAGGCATGGCAGATTGTAGACCTGCCACTACTCCGCTTGACCCAAGCATGAAGTTGTATGATGATGATACCGAGGAAGTCGACAAGAGAAGATACAGAGAGCTGGTTGGCAAGCTATTATATGTAACTATTACCAGGACCAACATAGCATTTGCAGTAAGCAAAGTGAGTCAATTTATGGAGTAATCCAGACATGCACATATGAATGCAGTCCATATGATTCTAAGATACTTGAAGAATTCACCTGGTACTGGACTTCTTTTTAGTAGAGGCACA